>JAZHYW010004113.1:0-23171 GCA_037355805.1 Ixodes ricinus
CAGAGTGTCGAACCGAAATTTTTATCGGTTCGGTTCCGGTTCGGGTTCACGGATTTCGGTTCAGCTCCGGTTCAGTTCCGGGGAGCGAAAAATAACGGTTCGAACCGGTTTGAACCGGTTCGAACCGGTTTGAACCGCTAAACTGAGAATATGTTTTCCGCGCTCCTTTGGCAATAGGCACTTTTTCTAGAGTGAAACGAGTAACTATATAGCTTTTTATCATTTGTTGAATCCCCCTTTTTTTCAGGTACCAAAAATGAATTGAGTTGTTTAATTTCAATGAAACAGTAAAGGAAAAGCTAGATTAACATATATGACTCAACATCTATTTCTTTTTACCCCAGTCGCACATATTTTACCTGAATCTAAAGGTTATCAGTCTGGTGGGTCGTCTAAAATGCGCGTGATTAGTAAACCTTTGCGTCGCAATATTAAAAGTCGAGTCCTACTGTGCTCTTTTACTTAGAAATTAGTTAGTGCATACAATCATGAAATGGGCACGTTTTCGCCATATATATTCTGAAAACTAGATAATAAAATACGTTTCACAATATAAATGATGACGATGCAACCGAGCTTAAAGCAATAATATTTTCGAAATGTCAGGAGAGTTTCAGGACAAACCCTTTCAGTCTACCTTTTATAGAAACTCTGAGCGGCAAGCACAACGCTTGCTTTCCTGATCAATATTGTTTACACTCAGCGCCGTGATGCAGGCGAATAAGAATGCAGAAAAAAGTGACCTTCGTATTCAGTGCGGATATGACCTAAAATAGAGCGCATTGAAGTGCACCTTTTCGACATAGCTTTGCGTTTGATGTTTGTTCTTGACAAGATGCCGGTCAATTCAATTTGTAAATAAGCATCACCCTTGCTAATTGGTGATTTGTTGTTAAATACAACAAAGTGGTATTTCATAGTCTACTCGACATTAAAGCTACTTAATTCGTCACTTTCTGACGGTCTGCGTGCGCAGTCGTCATAGTTCTGCCACGCGCCACTGTGTATGTACTTTGTTTTCATCCAGCCCACAGACACATAAAATTGTTCATCATCAAATAAAAGAACAAACAGACTTCTATATGTTTGAGAAGTTGAATATGCGTCAGGAACACAAGTTATTTAAATCAGATTCAAAATGAAAAAAAAGGCATAAGTTTCTCCCAAATCACTTATGCACGTGCCTCTCGAGGATAAAAACGCCGGAAAAGATTTGCAGAGCATATATCAGATAATTTGTAGGTGCATTAACTTATGATATACCTCTTTATGGTGATAGGCCCTTTATTTATGTTGTCAAGTGTTCAGGTAGTAAGAAAATATTTGTTATTGTCATCAATAAATTTGACTGTATGAAGTTCACATAACCGCTTCAGACCGACATGGGAGGACGAAACTCAAAAATACGCCATCTGTTGAGTCTGCGGAACGTGCTTATTTGTTCGCTGTTTGGCAGTGTGAAACACCAGGTCGCGGGGTATGCCAAGAAGAACTGTGTGCTCACGTTATAGATCTGAAGGCAAATGCACGAAATGTGCAGAGAGAGAGAGAGAGATAATAAATTATATTCTTCTGGATAATGCCATCCACGACGCCTTACTGCAAAAAGAACTATATAGGGATGCATGTTTTAAACGTAAACACGTTTAACGGAACTCCGTCTGGTTGGGTCAAAAAGTTGAGAAATGCAGACCTTCACAAACCAAGTCCTGAACATTTAGTGGCCCGACGTTTCAATAGGTCGGGCTCAATAGGTCGACAGCCACTTAACCGTCGGCGTGTGTAAACGGACTAGGGCACTTGAAGAAGAAAAAGTGAGTGAAGCAAACGACACACCGTAGATAGAAAAGAAGCTGCTGCTCTCCACGTGCAAATAGTCCCCCTTGATAAAATTAAAAAAAAATCGGTTTTGAAACGTCAGATTTTTTACTGTTCAGGACTTGGTTGGTTATGGTGCGTATTTCTCTAGTAGAGATGCGTGTAATGACGTTCCTAATTACACATAAATATCGCAAAAAACAGACAATATATTTCTAATTTAAATCACATTAGGACATCCGATTGCACGAGCTCGAAACTTCGCAGAATACTGTCTTGGGAGGCTAAAATGATATTTGGTTTTACGGGCACTTGTTTTGTGGCCTGATTTTACAACTCCGTGTTTTATCAGTCATGCGCGCTCTAACATTTTATGAGGCTGCAGCATATCATCGCGAGACTGCTATATATACTGCACAACTTTACAATTTGGACATCCCCTTGGACATCCCCTATTTGGACACCGTAAAGGGACGAAGAAAACCAAATGCTACTTCGAACGGCGTGCCTATCAATGTCAAACATGAGCGTTCAGTGACGACATTGGTCTAGAACGTCGGATAATGATGACATAGAATTCTGGAGGTAGAACTGGCTAAATAGGCGCAAAGTACCCCTTCTGATCCTTTCAAGCACGTGACTCTCACTTATATATTTGCTTGGAACACCCGTAAATTGGTGGGGCGCTCATATCATCATAACTGGATGTTAATTTCCAACACTTAGGAAGATCGCACATGGTTGTTTCACGCTCTTGCCGTTTAGATTCTCTATTGGCTCAGACCAATAACGTCATCAACAAAAGAAAATGCGATCAAAATTCTGAACCTCTTTCAGCTATTATGTTCAAAATACGCAAGATTTCTTGTTCATTTTATGTTTAATGTGTTGCTAGAGTCCCAGCCACTAATTCGAACGAAAGCAATGCAAATTAAAAAAAATGGCCAGAAACGCTTTGCATGGCCCCTTCAAGTCCAGATGCAGTTTATTCTACAAACAAACACTAAGATTTTGGCTAGGTACAAAGATAAAGTGTCGCGAGAATTACACGAGGCATATGAAATTAGGACCAGGGAGAAGAAATGTATGTGACACGTCCCTATCTTTATCTACAAATGAGTTTTAATTTTTGAAGCGCGGGCTGAGCAGATAGGGTAAACAGGGTTTTTGTGGCTATATAACGTGTGAAGTTTCAATAAACTGCAGTTGAGAGTGTGCCTTGTCCTGTTTCCCTTCGTCTGTGTCCCTGTATTTTTTCGGCGCTTTTTGTTTGCAATGAACCAACTGGCCCAAATCTCCACTTTACTATGCTACAAGCACGAGCCTTTGGTCCCGACCACTTGCACTGCAGGAGCGCGCGTGCTTGGACGCTGAAAGCCCGGAGCTCGCTTTTTTAGTTTCTGATACGCTCACACTTAAAGTGAAACGGAGTATTGTGTTGAGAACATCAGATTTCAACAGAAAACTGAACTGTTTAACATGGTTTGCACGTGACATCATCGCACTATATGTGAGTGGTCAGAGATTTCTTTTTGCTGAGAAAATCAAGCCCGAGGTGCAAAATGCACACTGCAGAAGGTTCGCGCTCAGTGCAACTGATGCATTCAGAAACCAAAAAATATTTTGTCTTGATGCAGCGTCGTGAGGAACGGCGCGAGCGTCTGGCACCCCGAAAACGCGCTTTCTGGCAGGAGTGGTTTCGCAAACGAAGTAATTTTGCAGGATCACGCTGTCTGCTCTGTGCTGAAGATGCGGAGCAGAGGAACCTTTACAACACAGTAGGTTTTTAACCCCCCCCCCCCCCCCCCTTCTTTTTTTTTCATTTGACGACGCTCCTCCAGAGAATACTTTTATTTCTGAGGGACTCAATCCTTTGTTTGGGGGCGCCAGTTCGACAATTATATTTCTGTCATTTGTTAGCACCAATTCTTCATTTCTTTTATTTTGCATCCAAAAACTGTGAAGTTTAAACAAAACTGCGAGAATTTGAGCGGCTGCCGACTTTCGGCTGTCCCTCAAAGGCCACTAGAATCTTTCTTTTCAGGTATCCCTGCCGTACACACTTGTAGTTCTATTTATCATCAGATTAATAAGCTATATTCAGTCTTTTCAATGCTTCTACACTCGGGGACAACTTTCTCAGACAGTTCAGCAACAACGAAAACATCTTTGAGTGCCTCAATGATGTGTACATGTAAAATAGTTCATGCAACGATTTTTGCACTTTCAGTAAATACCGCTAAGAGGTAATCCCTGACGTTGATAGCTGGCAAAAACACCCATCAGTTTTCCTCTCTGCTCAACGGCAGACGCAAAAAAAATAAAGGAAAGAAACAGCTTTCCCTCCTCAACTCACTATGAGAACAGGCGGCAATGTGATCTGACGCTAATTGTATACCGCCAGTGTTCATCATAGTCATGCGCTGGGGTTTGCAAAGAATAAAGCACCGGTTGAGATCTAGGCTTTATTAGAGTTCGGCTATTCTCATCTTTGATTGAACACGAGCCAACACGAATCTTCGGCGATGCTGATTGCCAAGAACCCGAGCACTCGGCTCAGGCTCATGACAACCGAGTACGTCACGGTGTCGCATGACTCGTGGTGAAAAGTCGTGATGGCTAATGCCCCTGAATAAAAAAGGCAGCGACATCTTCTCCCTCCTCCTCTCACGCAAACACCTTTTATTTTTATGTGTTGCTTTTTTACACCCGCGCGTCGACGGTAGCGCCGCCTGGTTTGGCCCAAGATAGCAGGCGTCATTCTTCAAAGGATGTCGCTACTTTTCTGTGTAAATGGGCTTTAGTGATGGCATGTGACGTCACGGTGTCAACAACGCTAATACATCTATATTCCGTTGCAATTCAAGAAGGTAGGGCGAGGGAGAAGAAGGCCGGGGAGGAAGAAGCAGACGAAACGTTAGAGAAGAGAGGGGGAAATTGACGTTCTGAATTTAACTCGACTTGGACGCGGTGAGTAATGCGACTACGCCACGGGGCCACGTGACGTGACATTATTTGACAGCATGTCTTGAAACCATGACGTCACGTGACCACGTGACACACGATTAATCGTAGTGCCAATACAAAAGCGCCACGAAAACCCACAATTTCTTATACATTGCAATTCGGTTTATGACAATTTGATCACTACATAGAAATGCAGCTGCCAATTTTTACTTCTCAAACACTCATTTTGTAATAAAAAAAATTACCGTGAACCGTTTTGAACCGGTTACCGTTATATTTTTTTCCGGTTCAGTTCCGGTTCAGTTCCAAGATGGCGGCGAAGATTTCGGTTCGGTTCAGTTCCGGTTCGGCTAAAAATAACGGTTCTGTTCCGGTTTTCGGTTCGGTTCGGTTCCGGTTCGACACTCTGGGCACCGGCGCACTCCGGTCTCCCGGGAAACGAAGCTGCTCACAGTGCGGCCCGAGAACTAGCCATCCGCGGCCTCACGACGACCTCTCACGATGAGCAGCTCGAATCCCTTCGTCGTTCAGGCAGAGACCGGATGGTTTCCTACAAGGAAATCCTGCAATACTACAGACAGGGCAGGGAGAAATACGCCGCCGCTCACAAAACTTAGATAAAAAGCAATCAGTTACTTGGCGCCTTTTACAAACGCACACATTCCCAAACCCAGTGACATACAGTCATCTGTATCCCGGGCTGTATACAGCATGATTGTAAATTATGCAGCAGGTAGGGCCGATCTTCAGCACATTTTGTGAACGTGCCCCCTGAGAAGTACGCCAAAACGCATCAGCTCATTACCTCCCCTTCCCATTACCACCTCAAAGCAGTGGGAGACTGCACTGCTTAGCTCAGCCCCGAATTTCCAACTTCGGGTCGTCCAGATGGCCGAAGACGCCACCGAAGCCCAAGGCCTAGCCGCTACCTGAGGAAGAAGAGGACGGAGCCCTCCCACTCCCCTCTTCCCTAAACTTCATCTCAGACAAAAATAAAGTTTACTACTACCACTACTACCATTTCAGACAAAAATAACAAAACCATTTCCTCCAAAAATTAGAAAAAAACACCGAGGGACTGCGTTCTTCGAGCAAGCAAAAAATGACGTCTAATTTTTTTAAATAAATATTTCAAGATATAATTTTACGAGTTGTTTCTGATAAAATATATGTAGCAGTAAAAACCCAAATATAGGTCGTTGTTAAGCAGAATTATTTTCATTCTCAGTGTTACTGTCTCAATAAACGACATTGAATCTGATAAAAAGGGACCTCGTAACCATTTAAAGCATGCATATTAAGGCTGTAGTTGAAAGCGAACAACGCTTGTACCTCGACACGTGCTTAGGTTAGATACCAGTTACAACCTTGGCACGTGGAAATGGTAGATACTAGTTGAAGCCTTGTAATAATTTCAGGGCTCAAAAATGGTGCATTACCTCTCATATTTGAGCTGTGAAAAAAAAAACACTATATTTAGAGTGTACTTGAAATTCAGCCTTGCTTGTACCTTGAATGCGGGTTACTTGGATACTGGCCAAAACCTTGCTATGTTTTCATGGATTCTGGCACGTGGCATTCGAGCTGGAAAAATATAATGAACAAAAGAAGACTGTGCATAAACATGCCGAAGGTCTCCAGCCCATTTGGATATAAATTCATGGTACCCCATTTTTGAAATTTAGAAGGATCCCAACGTTTTTAGAGGTGTTCCTTTAACTCCAAACATGACACTGATTTTCCTCGCCGTAACTGCACTCGCAAGCCTGAATTTCTGCAGTGGAAGTCAATCTTGGCCAGAGCTCAATCCGCAACTTCAACAGTACCAGGACATGTCAAAGGTCAGTATGCGCAGTTAGGATTTAAGGAATGAAGGTTTTTTCTAGTTTTATTTTAATGACAACTTGTAGTAAATTGTGATATAAAAAAGTTGCTGATGTCTCCTTTTATTTCAAAGAAATTGCGCATCCTCACCGTTTTGTTGTTGCAGTTGTTTTGTGATACACTGAATAAAATTAGGCAAATAATTGAGATAAACTATAAATGGCATGCCTATAATTATCAAAAATAAAACACAGATGTAATAATCTTTAAAGAGTTTAGAAAACAATATCATACAACATAAGAAACATTCAGCCGCTGAACATGTGCCATGATTTCGCAAGTCTTCCTGATCTAATGCACGCTTCGGGATTTCTTTTTCTGTTACCCCTACCACTAGGATTTCGAAACACTATAATTACAGAAAGTTTCCCCCGGCATAATTTGCCTTAAATAGGGAGATTATGCTCTTAGGAATAAATGCCTACAAATTGAAAAGTTGCTATAAGGACAGAAAAGTGGAGAGCCAAACATTATTACTTAGGAAGAAATTTGCCATAGTGGCAGAATAAAATTAAAAGCAAAGGACGAAAAACTACCAAATGCGGCTATTCTCCTTCTGTTACAATTAGAGAGGAAAATAATCAAGACAAATGGCGAATAGTAGAAGAAGAACTGAAGCAAATAAACAGCAGAGCACGTCTTATACTTGCAGCTTTGGATGCATAACTTGTGTTTTGGCGGCAAACAGTGATGACCTCACTACCTCACCTCACTTACTTTGACGTTTCTGTGGACATCTTGAAAAGCAATAAAATAACTGCCCTAAACACAGAAAAATAAGTTTGGAAAGTGTTACACACAAACGTCCATATACACTTTGTTGCAGGGTCGAACAGAGCAGGCGAAATGAGCTGTCTTGCAGTGAATAGACAGTCCAACTGTGAAAATAGGGGACTGTGGAGAATACTATTCATGTACGCAGTAATTCCGCCTTCTTTCTGGGCGGCTGCTTGCCCCTTGTCGAAGCTAATTCCTATCCTCTCGATTCAATCTATTGCAACCAGTGTTTTCCACTTTCGGAGACTTGGTATGCGGTCTACAGAAACTACGAGTCGGACCCAATTTTCGGGGACACTCGCGAAATGCATCAAATACACCGAAACCGGACCACCAGCAAATGGCGCCTACCCAGTTCTCATAGAGTACGAAGGCCAATCCATGTAAGTAGAACCAACCTATTGGACAATATGCCTTTACTATAAAGAAACATCCAAAAGTGTTTGTCTTCCTTTGTGATTCGCAGAATGCAAATATGTATTCAGGTTTTGCAAACATTTTCCCAAGTCTAAACATGAAATAATTGTTTTTATTATGTACTCATTTATCAATATTGTAAACTAATTTTAGTTCAAGCAACAATGAAAGAGCAAAAAAGAGCAAGAATGCCAATGCAACTAACTTTGCATTGGCATCATAATAGTCGGAACATTCGATGAGCTTATTCCAGCCATAGTTGGAATTAAATTTATCAAGTCGACTCGAGTCAATTATTGTTGCATGACTTTGATGTTTAGGTGGATCTGAAATGACATTGAAGTTAATTCAACATCCCTCAAAGTAGTGGTCCGCCAATTTTTGCGCAATTACCGCCGATATTACTGGAACCCCCTATTTTTCTAATGCTTGTATGATCAATGCAAGATGTAACAAGGCTATCAGATAAGTATTTTTTTCTAGTGAGAGCGTGAATAACACTTAAAATACCGTAGTCAGCCAGGATATTTAAATAATCACACACAATAGATTTAGAAGGCTTCAGAAGGTCAATACTTCACCCACAAGGCAAAGCTTATTAATAGACAAACAATTTCCTAAACTCGTGTTCAGCTCATTTAAAAACGTAAATACACTTTCCGTGAATCTTAATAATAATAATAATAATAAACAATCATTTTTGCCCAAACTTCAATACAATACATAAAAATGCGGGTCCGTCGAAAACCAATAGCTCCTTGTTTAATAATAATAAAATTTACTAATACTGCACAATAGTAATAATTATAATATATAATAATATTGTTATTATTATTATGTTCATATTAACTTTATTGTTATACAGAATTACAAAAAAACAAGACTGAGGTAGAAATTAGGCACAGGACAAACACGAAATCTTAAACAGAGCCCAAAATTTATTTCCCCAGTAGCTCAAGTCTGAACAGAAGGAAAGGAAATGACACAAAACACAAAAAAGGAACTGCAACACAAGCAGTATACTCAACTAAATACAGTTTTGCGTCACGGTTGCAGCAACTTGACCAAACCAGAAAGATAAAACAAAACCTTCTTTCTGCCCCCCTCCCCACACGCACACGCGCACACGCGCACGGTTAAAACTGTAGAAATCTTAATTCAGGTTCTAATGCAAAGGAGGCCTACTCACTTAATTACCAGGGTTAAGAATAGTGACACTCTTTGACCAAGTGTTTGTGTTCGTTCTTCTCAAACAAGACAACAAGGGAAATATGAAAAACGAAACAAGATTGTGGCATTTGGCTAAAGACTTAGGAAATTTAAATTACTTGCAATTCTTCTGTACAGAGCGTTTATGTTCAGATATCCCATCATTCAATCAACGTTTAGTCTCTCCTGTCTAACGCACACCACATTAAGAAGTGAATCTTCAATATCACATCCGACACACACTCCACGTCCTTCTCTTTGTTTTAGAGCTGCCGACATCCCGTGTTACAATAGGACCAACTGACTGAGCCTAGAATCAGGGTTGAAACAGTTTCCACACCAAACTTGCTGCCCAGACATCTAAGGTTCAGCGAGATCATCTGAAAAATATAACAATACAAAACGTTTCATGGGATTTTATTATCTTTCTCATTGGCATAAAACAAAATGTTTGTGCAATATTTCGAAGTCCTGTATCACTCTAAATTTAATCGTAGGGAATGCTAACAAATTTTACTTTCTCTCCATAATTAAAAACTTAAAACTCAACCGATTAACCGGTTTAAAAACTTGATCGCGATTAAAGCATCATTCGATTAAACCTAAATTTAATTGATCAATCTCTCAACTTTAATAACAATGACTTATGTTATGCGACACTCAACGAAGCGCAAATAAATATAATGTAAATTTACGCAATGTTTCAGAGCTGTCATATGCGGAGTTATTCTTGAATGTATTATATATATCTTTGGCCTTTTTTCTTCAGGCATACAACCGCGACCCTTGAGTCGTCCTCTGGGTATACTGGCAAAAACATACTGAAGTTCACTCTCTTACACAGGGTAAGCATGCTTGAGAGGTATTACGCTGGTCGATTAGAGATTTATTAGTTTTGCTTGAAATATTTAGCATGAAATAAAAAGAAGTTAGCAAAGCTGGTTTATTTTTGGAAACAAATACCAGTCAAAAATGACTAATAGAAGTTTATATCGCTTTAACTTATTATAATATTTAAGGTATGTAAAACCGCATGTTTATTCACTATGATGAACCACTTCCCAACATAATGCTGTGCCTCCGTTTCTTAAGTTGTAATATTTGTATTTTAAGTAGAAAAACTCACAGCCTGTTGGAAACGCGCTCAATGCACTTACAAAATGTTCGCTTTTGTAATTGCAGAAATCGCCGCATTGGAGACGTACGCCTCATACGCGGAGTGCAACAAGTGCGCCGTTCTTAGAACTGCATACGTCAACGGTATGTTATACTCCTTCAAAGATTTACTTGAGTCTTTCTGAAAAATGTTCACAATCGTAGTCCGAATACAAATGCTTGCAAGTTGCATTCATGGCTGACAAAATTTGGGACATGTTGCAACGCTTCATCCCGGATGCTTCTAATCTGCCCGCAACTCCGCTCGAGTTTAGGTGTTTTTTTTTTTTTTTGAAACGCGACTCATACTTTTTGTAATGTTCAACAACAGATAAATGTGATCCTATAAAGAGCGAGTGATTTTCATTACCAAAACAACATGTTACGATTACTTCGGCAACTTCCTTTGCGCCTCAATTCCGACAAACGATTTGCTTGTTCCACTTTTCGTAGCCTCAACCTCCCAAAATTCCTTCTTCCTTTCACTGCCCTTCCTCCAGCACCGTGGCCATGTCCTCCCTCGAAGAAAAGAGTACACGCGTAGATCAACATTATCTTCACTTAATACTTAAGTTTTCTTTATTCAGAAGCCTCGCGGTTAAAAAGCGGACAAAGTGACGAGGTTATTCCTTTCCGTTAAAAAGTGAGTGTTATTCATATTCTAGAATTAAAACAAATTTAGATCACTGTTTAATTTATTTTAGATTCCGAGGAGTGTGACAGCTGCCAGAATGTTTAGGTGGTACTAAAGCAGTGATGCGCCGATATAAAAATTAAAAAAACTCTAAATGTCTGAACCCTGCAGATTCTACGTGCGCTCTCCTGGTGCCTGAGTCTCAGCTGAACAAGAACACCACCTGTTGTGATTTTATTTTCGATCTTCTTTGTGGTACAGCGTCCAAGTACTACATCTATAATAAGAGCTGTCAGGGAAGTTGAAAATCAACACCCTTCTTCAATGGTGCTTGTGGGGGAGCGGATATCGATACAATAAAAGTGCGGTGACGGTGATCTCTTTGCTCCTTACTGCGGTATCTGTTGCGGACTCGTCCCCCGGTATCGCGACGGCGTGGCCTATTCACGAATTCAGTTTCTCCGCTAAATTTAGCGGAAACATTGACGTCACGTGACCTATGCACCAATTCAGTTTCAGCGCTAAATTCGGCGGGAAAATTGTTGTCACGTGGCCTGACGTCACGGAACCTACAATCGAATTGAGGTTCCCAGCGAAATTTAGCGGAATATTTACATCACGAGACCTATACACCAATTCAGTTTCACAAATAGATTTAGCGAAAGCAAATAAACGTCACGTGACCTATGCATCAATTCCGTTTACCCGCTAAATTTGTCGGGAAAGATAATGTCACGTTTGTAGGTCATGGGACCTACAAACAAAAACAGCTCCCCAGCTAAATTAAGCGGAAAATTTGACGTCGCGTGACCACGCAGCAATTCAGTTTCCCCCTAAATTTGACGAAAACTTTTGCGACGGCGTGAGCGTAAACGAAAATAAACAAAAAAGCTGCCACTGTTTAGACGCGTGACGCCGTCTGATCGTGCCAGAATTTTAATTGCCGTATTCTTATATAAAGTAAAGTTCTTAACAGAGTACTTCGCAGTTATCAAGCTTCCTGTCACATCTATGAACTTTTTTTATTCTAACATTACACTGGAAGCGTGTGCCCTATTAAATGATCAATTCGGAGCATCGTGTATTCCCAACAACTTGAGTGTGGTACCAACCAAGAATATCAATACAAAATAATCCATCAGAAATGTCGACTCGTATACAACATTTAATGTGTTTATATGTTTCTTCAGTCCACGTGAATGTATTGGTAATATTCTTATAATAATTAATATAAAAAGCATAGATTTTTGTTTAACCGATTAATGGAGACGAGTGTAAGCTCAGTGTTCAACATCGAAATAAATTTTCTGGTATCACTCCTTGCTTAAATTTTTATTTTGTCCGGATGCGATTTTGACAATTTGGCATGTGTACTTAGTTAGCAAACACAGTTTGCTGCTATGAAGGAATTGAATATAAAAGGCTAACAATTTCAAAGGTTCACATTTTCACCCATAAAACACTTGAGTCATAAAAAGAGTGAAATGCAGAAAATTAATGCTTTTCTTTTCTTTCCGAATAAGACCTTGGGGCCACCAAGACGAGTATTGGGACCCAACCCTGCCATTTTGTATTTCATCATACTTAAGTGAAGAAGCCACAGAAAAAAACTGGAATAAACCACAACTGTATTTTGGGTTGTAGGACCGTTCGTCGAAAGACAATTAGTAGCAGGTGAATTGGTAGCTCGGCAATTCGTCACGTAGGGAAATTCGTGGTAGAATCATCCCGATGACAATTTTTTCACACCAGCGGGCGAAATGTGTAATGCTTATTTTACACTTTTTTATTAATCGAGCATGTTGCTTCGAAATGAATGATCATGAACCAGGCGCCTTATTTACTAGCATATTTTCGTGACTTATGTAAAAGGGATTGCTGAAAGGCTCCAAACTATATTTCACAACGTATACGTAAAGACCACATCCGCAAAATACATGAGGTCCGTATCAATACGTAATCAGGTAAGATTAATTATTTTGTGAAGACCTTCAAGGATAACGACGCATAAAGTTGGGCGAGTTGGTTGACATCATGAAAGGGGACATCATCAAGCGGGCTATAGCGGTGTCATGTATGCAAAGCAGCCGTGACCAAGTCGTGTCACCACAGATGCGAGAGCAGTCTCCGAGAGCAGGTTGTTAGGCTGATCATGAGCAGGCTTCCTTCTGGGGGTCATTGTGGGCATTGCTAAGTCCGTGCCACAAAAGTTCCGGGGTCCAGCTAGCCCTGAAGTATGACAAAAACCAGCGTCGAGACCAGTTGTCGTGCCATATCTCCATGCCCTGTCCCACAATGTTAAGCGAGTCGCCAATAAGTTTGATGTACCTGTTGTTTTCTCTGCGCCCCGTAAGCCGTGCCGACTGTGCACCTCTGTGAAAAGAGGCGGTTCCCCTCGAGTGGCCTGTGGCGTCAACACCGCACCCCTTATGTCACGTGTGCCACAGGGGTTGTCTACCAGAGGCCTCTCATGTGGCAGAGTCTACATACGAGAGGCGGGCAGGTGTATAAATGTGGGGGCGAAGAAACATTCCATTTTCCTTCATTCCTTCCCCTCTGGCCAGGTTGCAATTCATATCATGGAAACGGTACTGCCGTGAGCAACGTTTCCATGATATCACAATTACAGCTCGCCACAAAAGCAAAAGTGAGAGGGAGATTGATGAAGCATTTTTTATATCTGTGAAAGGAGAGGAAGCGTGTGTCATGTGCCGCCCTTAGCTCTGAGGGCGATGACGAAGTGAACTATATCATGACTTGTGGCACGTTCGTTTGATCGCAGATAAGCGTGTGCATAGAACCATTTTGACGGGTTGACCGCGTGTTTTCTTTCTTGTTTATTTCGTGTTTTGGGCACTAATAAACTCGATTGCTAGGCAGCGCCGTGTCTGTCGTTACCTCTTCTACTCGTTCCTGCGTGTATTTTCGCGCTGTTCCTCTTCATGACCACCAAGGAATGGTATGCTCTGCCTAATGAGATAGTTATTGCTGCAAAGCGGAAACTTTTTTTGTTCATTCGTTTCCTGCGATTATGCCTGATACAGGCACTTCAGGCTGAAAGTAAATAAAGAATAAAAATAACTGAGGAGATCAAAGTGAACACCGATTATGAGCTGTCACATCCACCATAGAAACCTTTTTTATATATATAAAAGAAAACAAAATGGTTACAAAAAAGAACCGAAAAAATGCGGGCGAAAAAAGTACGATAAAAAGACAACGGACATAACAACGAAGCCTCAGAAAGTGCTTTGAAGTTTAATCAACAAAAATCGTTTTTTTGTTAAATAAACCTAAAAGCTGTAATTTAAAACTTCGTTGTACTGTCCTTTTCTTCCTTTTTTTAATTATATTTTCGTTTTGGGTTTGCTTTAGATGTAACTCACCAGCTGGCCTGCGTTTTTTTTCTCCTTTCTTTAACAACGAGTTTTTAACGTTTTTCAACGCAACAGAGCATCGTGAACTTCCTAGAGGGGTACAACACGGAATCTAGAAAACAGAATCGGCTACTTTACAACCAAAAACAAGGAGTTGCCTTGTTACGAATTGTCTTTCGACGAGGCCCCACAACACGATCAATCAATCAATCAATCAATCAATCAATCAAATTTTTATTCAACATCGCACAGATGTTGGGGGCGCTGAACAAAAAGCCTATAAAAGGCTTGACTAAGGGTCTGCGCTCCTACAAAAACTTAGCATTGCAACAGGGGCACGTCATAACAAAATAGATAACCATGGTTGAAAAAACCAGACATGTACGTAACGCGTTACAAGTAACGAGTTACTTGTATCTAGTTACTATTTTCGGTAACGAGTAACGTATTTAGTTACTTTTTCAGAAAAGGAACGAGTAACGGTATTTAGTTACTTTTAAGGCCAAGTAACGAGTAACGGTATCTCGTTACTTTTGAGGAGTAACGTGTACAACACCGCTTTAACGGCCTTGTTTTTATTCTAGCCTTAGTATGTGTCTATTGCGACAAAGGCAGATGGAAAACCCGAAAAACAAATAAACAGTATGACAATACAGCAACATGTATCGCTGAACACGTCAGTCGAACAGTTCGACTGACGTGTCCAGCGATAAACGTTGCTGTACTGAACTCTACAGCTGAGAATGTCCTTCACCCAGCGAGCACAATCAGGTTCGTTAATTGAACTTTCTAGAACCGGGTCCGGACCGAATGTAAACCCGGAGGTTGCAAACACGGGAAGGCACATAACCCCTTACCCGCTGTCCTCAATGAAGGCGCAGTTCCCGAAGATTCACCAGCTCTTGCTGAAGCACAACACTGCCGTTCCTTCGAGCGCGTCAGTAGAACGACGCTTCAGCGTCACCGGAAATGTATTTTCAAGGAAGCGGGAAACATAACTGATGAAAACTTCGACAGGCAGCTGCTGCTTAAGGGCAACGACTACTAAAAGAAAACAATAAACCATGAAACAAAAACAGTTGTGTATTTGGTCTTCAAAGTAACGTGAAAAGTAACTCGTTACTTTTGAGGTAACTCACGCGTTCCTTTTGAGAATCGGTAACGAGTAACGTATTTAGTTACTTTTTGAGCGAGTAACGAGTAACGGTATTTAGTTACTTTTTTTGGGTAACGTGTACATGTCTGAAACAAACCCGAGAATGCGGGTAAACGACACAACACTGAAAGGTCTCTAACACAGCTGAAATTTTTATTTCCCGAAACCTGGTTATATAGGCCCTTCGATATATATGCACTTCGATATATCGAAGTGCCTATATAACTAGGTTTCGGAAAATAAAAATTTCAGCTGTGTTAGACTTTTTGAGTGTTGTGTCGTTTACCCGCAGTCTCGGGTTTTTTTCAACCATGTGCAATGTACACCAGCTCGTGTGCGGCCTTACATTTTGTTCATAGATAATCACATTGGAGGTGCGTCTCAAATTTGCGAACAAAACACTGTAAGAGCGGTATAGCAACAGAAAAAAAGCATACTGTGACTTGCAAATGCTAATCAACACTTAGGTTATTTAATAAAGAGGGTAAGTTAAAACGAAGCATCTGACGACCGTAATTTGTACGTGTTTGTGGAATAATCCAGTGACAAGTGGAACGTATATCGTGTGTGTACCTTACGTTGTAGATGTGATAAATTTAAAATCTCCATGTTATGTTGCCTAATGCTCATATTGTACCGTTTTAGTAAAAATAGCGTTATATAATAGATGTATTGGGAGTATTTTGTGTGTCTCAGAAACAGACTTTGTATGGGCATCATATGGTATGTTTGCTATGATTCTAATGGCTCGTTTTTGGATTACATGCAATTTGTTTATGTTGGAGAAAGTCGTTGTCTCCCAAACCAAAAACAATAAGAAATTACAGAGAAAAATAATGAGTTGTACAAAAGTTTCTTAATACATTGAGGCATAAAATAACGTAATTTAGATAGTGCACCTGCAATTTTGAAGATTTTTTCGGCAGTCATTAAATATGCTGAATCCATGTGAGATGCTCTTCAAATAACACTCCTAGGTTTTTTACCACTCAAACAATTTGAATGGATTCTGAGCCAAGCTTAAGGTCAAGAGTAAGGTCAAGAGTGGGAACATAAGGATATTTATTTCGGGGTCTGAAGAGTACTGCATAAGATTTGCTTGTGTTTATGGTTAACGAATTTGAAATGGTCCAGTTTTGAAGCAAGCGCAAACAATACGAAGCTTGTTCTTCGAGGTCCGACACTTGTGCGGCACTAAAGAATAAACTGGTGTCGTCGGCGTAAATAACGAATGTTTGGTTGGAATCAATTAAAACAATGTCGTCGATGTAAAGGTCCTAATATGCTACTTTGAGGAACACCAGCAGAAATGGGTTTGAGGTCTGATAATTCGTTATTTATTACAACTTGCTGACAGCAAAAATCTAGATATGATTTGATTATTTGTAAAAATGTACCACGAAAACCGCAGGAATCAAGTTTTAAAAGCAGTGTTTTATGATTTATGGAGTTAAACGCGTTTGAAAAATTTATAAACACACCAAGTGTAATTTTTCTGTTTTCAAAAGATCCCAAAATTAGCTCTTTTTGAGTGAGAAGGGCGGTCTTTGTTGGACGAAGCTTTCGAAAACCGTGTTGGCAGGGTGTCAATAGGCCATATTTATCACAAAAACCGCAAATTCGCTTGTAAATTACCTTCTCTAGGCATTTTGCAAAAATTGGAAGAATTGATATTGGGCTATAGTTAGATATATCATTTTTGTCTCCTCCTTTATGAATTACAGCTACTTTGGCCATTTGCATGCTCTTTGGAAATATTCCTTGCGCGAGGCAACTGTTAAATATATGCTCCAAGACAGAACTGACGAGGTCTATTACATGTTTTATGGGGTAAAGTTGTAGATTATGCGGATCACGTGATTTACTGTTGCGGAGAGTCAAAAAAGAACTTATAATTTCATTTGCGTCCGTTGGGAACAAATAAGCACTGTGGGAATTACGCGGGCCCAAGTACGTCATACAATTTGAATCATGGTCGCTCTTAATTAAGGACACATAATAGTCATTAAACCAGTCGGTTAATTTTTTTCCGGACAGTTTTTTAATATTTGATATGATTGCAAAAATATGATTTGTGGCTTTTCTGCCACTCAAAAACTGGCTTATTTGTTTACAGACGAGATCGCTTCTTTTCAATATGTCTGTGTTTAAATAACCTATGCATGTCATCGTTTTTGGTCTCACGAAGGTAAGACGTGACTTTATTTTTGTAAGTTTTATATTTTGCAAGATTATCTAAGCGTCTACTGCGAAGAAAGCAATTGTAAAGGAAGTTTTTTTAATCATGTTTAAACATTCCCTAATAATCCATGGCTTGCGCGCTTTTCTTGGTATTTTGTATGTTTTACATGGGAAACACTGAAGATATAATGATGTAAATGTAGTAATAAAAGCATTATACGCGTTCTCTGGATCGCTTTTCTGATAAACATGAGCCCAGTTCACATCTTCGAGACTTGTTCTAAAAAGTTGAAGCGTACTATCGTTTATGCTTTGGTATATTTCGTAGCAAGGTTTGTGTCGTGATGAATCGGTGTGACAGTCGGCAAAAGAAAAAGTTGGCAAATGATCGCTTATTTGAGTAGATATTACTCTTGGCAGGAGGGATGAAATATGCATGTTTGTAATGAATGCATCAATTGACGTTGATGTCCTCTGTATGCGTGTTGCTTATTTTGGACGTTTGCAAAACGATTGCATTCTAGTATTCTATTTATTTCAAGCTCTACTAGAGACGGGGATAAAAGGTAGTTGTTTAGGTCGCCTGCAAGAATTAAATAAGCTTGTTTTTGTTAATCGAAAATAAATATTTATCAAGAAAAGATAAAAAGCTAGAGACGTTTCCGGTGGGAGGGCGATAGACAACAGAAAACACATTTTGACCACAATTCATTGATAATATTTCGCAATTATTATTAAAAAAGCGGGGACAGCAGAACATTCAAAAGACTTTTTGATAGCTATCATAACCCCTCCTACTCTTTTAACTTGGCGATTTAGAAGGAAAGTGTTATGCTCCGGCAGTTCAATTACTTTGCTATCATTTTGGTACCACGTATCAGTTATCATAATGATGTCGAAAGTGAAATCAAGCAAGCTAAGGAAGGCTGCTGTGGCATCTTCTTTATTTCGCAGGGATTGAGCGTTTAGGTGGAAAAAGGAAGTGTGCTTCTTGTTTCTGGCAAATAAAGCGCTCACGTCAGCGCGTCAGCGGGCGTCATGAGAAGAGATTGCATGACAATTTTGCAATGAGGTTACACCTGGTACAGTTCGGGCCTCAGATTATTTTATCTAAGTCACCCACGCAAGCCACCCGAACCACCTGCGAAGCCTCGTTCCTTCCTTGCAAAGATGCGGCCGTTCTTTGTCCACACAAATTTCCATAGCTTTTCCTTTCTTCTTACCACTGCCATTCCCAGCAGTTTTCTGAGAGTAGGGCACAAGTTTTCATTTATGTAGATGGGGATATTTTCTTTGTGCCCCAGATGTCTAGTGGTGACTTTTGTCTTTCTGACTTTCGCAAGTACAGCATCACGTTTTGTGCGATTGTGAAATTGGACAACCACTGTCGGGCATGTCAAGTTCCTCGTCGGAACACGGTGGCAGACGTCAACATCTTCTTGAGTGATAGGCTCATTAATTATCTCACCTATTTTTGTAGCATGTCAGGCAGATGCTCGTTCTGCACTACTGGAAGTTCCTTAATGTCAATGTTTTTGTTCCGGGAGTACTGTTCAAGAACAGTTAAACGCTGCTCTATGTCAGACAGTAGTTTTTTCAGCGAATCACACTGGGAGGACAGTGCAGCATTCTCAGCTTTCAGCGTCTTGTTTTCTCCTTTCAACGCTGTGCACTCGGTAGTCATATTGTCACGAACGTAGGTGACACGAAGACGAGCAGTGAACTGAAAATAAACGTTTAATAGGCGAACTTGTGCCAACCAAAAATAAGTAAAGAACGAAAGAGCGTCGAGGTAGCAGAAAAGCAGGCGGCGATTCGGCGGCGACAACAGAGAGCACGAGAGAGACTGCCTCGACAAGGTCGCGGGTAGCTGCTTATCTACCGTGCGTCACCATCTCGAAAGTTCGGCAAAGAAGGTTCGAGCGTCGCGTGCTCGGGGCAAGGATGAACTGGCACTTTCGAGAACAACAAAGCAAAGGGAAAGTTACAACTAGTGCGAGAATGAATGGGAATCTTCTAGAAGACCGTGACCGAGCGTTGCTTTCAAGGCTCTGCGGGCGGCATTATCCCCCCCCTTTTAAAAGTGCATCGTCCCGATGCAACGAAAAAGGAAAACAGAAATGGCTAAACATTTTTACGGTGAAATGAAATAAACATGCGGTGCTGCAATCCTATCGCGCGTAGAACGGCTTCAGTCGAACTACGTGTACGACTTCAGGTCGTGGTCGGCGGCGTCCTGATGGTCGGGTTCCGTCGGGAGCACCTCGTAGTTCAAGTCCCCAAGGCGGCGGATGACCTTGCAGGGTCCGAAGTAGCGTTTTAACAGTTTTTCGCTGAGTCCGCGGCGGCGAATGGGCGTCCACACCCCACCCTGTCTCCGGGCTGGAACTCCTCGTCGCGGCGACGAAGGTTGTACCGAACAGCGTCGACAGTTGCTGGTCCTTTATACGAAAGCGAGCTAGCTGACGCACCTCTTCTGCTCGTTGGGTGACCAGCTGGGCGTCGTCGGTGCCGTCGTCCGTCGGGTCGTGGGGCAGCAGGGCGTCGTTCGTCATCGGCAATACCACCTCCGGTATTGCCGCACTCAGTTTTCCCGGCGAGGCAGGTGGGACAGGCTTTCTCGGCGGGACCTACGATGAGGCGATGCAGGGCGTTGTGGTGACGGCGATAGGAAACCGCGGCCTGGAGACGGCCCCGGGGATGGCGAACGGCGGAGGTATTCGTCGATGTCCTGGGGTCGCTCGCCGTAGCGTGGGCGCGGGTCGTCGGGTGGAAGCCGCGTAGCCCCAGCTGTCGGTACGGGCAACGACGGTAGACATGGTTGGCTTCCCCGCAATGGAAACAAAGCGGGCGTCGGTCGGCCGTTCGCCACACATCGGTTTTCCTGGGTGCTGGTTTTCCGGGCGTACGTACTGCCGTTCTTCGCGACGTTGGAAGTACTGTGGCACTGGAGGTTCACGTCGTAATGGCACCGTAGCTTGGTGGGAGCTTGCGGCGGTCGTCTGGCCATGGCGGCGAAGGTAACCCTCGGTTCCTCGAGGGCTTGCACGTTGACAGGAGTTTCAGGCTGCAATGCCCGCTGTACCTCGTTGCGCACGATCTCGGCGACTGACAGCGACGCCGGGCGCTCAGCAGCGGAGAGAAGCTTTCGGAGCTCCTGTCGGACGACGTCTCAGATGATGTCGCGGAGCTCGTCGGCACCAGTGCTGAACTCTGAGGCGGGTCGAGGCCAAAGTGGAGACGTTGCTGAGCCGATGGTAGTGGCTCGCTCGGGCCATTAACGCCCGCTCGATGTTTGTTGCTTCGGCAACAAATTCTTCGACGGTCGTCGGGGGTTGCGAATAAGTCCGCCGAAGATTTCGCTTTTCACGCCTCTCATAAGGAAGCGTAACTTCTTCTCGTCGGTGGCTTGCGGGTCGGCGCGGCTGCTCAGGCGAAGGATGTCGTCAACGAAACTGATGACCGTTTCGTTGGGGCCTTGAGTCCTCGCCTGGAGAAGGTCTTCGGCCCGCTGCCTTCGATGCTGATTCATGAACGCCCGCTTCAGCTCGGTGACGCAGGCGTCCCACGACGTGAGCGCAGCCTCGTGGTTCTCGAACCAGTGCCTCGCAGTACCCTCCAACGAAAAGTAGAGGTTCTGCAGGTACTGCTCGGCAGTCCATCCGTTATAGCGTGCCACGCGCTCGTAGTGCTGAATCCAGTCCTCGACGTCCTCGTGGATCTCCCCGTGGAAAGGTGTCGGAGTCCGAGGGGCGACGGGCAGGTAAACAGCGGGGGGTGCTGCTGTGGTCGGCGCCGTCGAGAAGCCATCGTCGTTATCGCTTGCCTTGTTCTCGCCGGAAGTGGTCCGAGTTCAGGAGCTTGTCCTTGAAGACGGCGGCTGGCACGATGCTCCGAGTCTTCAACGGAAGGTCGTCGGGAAATGGGGCTTGCTGAGCGTGTTCTTGTAGGGGTACGCTGCACGGGTTTCATACCCCGCACCTCCACCAGAAATGTCACGAACGGAGGTGACACGAAGACGAGCAGTGAACTGAAAATAAACGTTTAATAAGCGAACTTGTGCCAACCAAAAATAAGTAAAGAACGAAAGAGCGTCGAGGTAGCAGAAAAGCAGGCGGCGATTCGGCGGCGACAACAAAGAGCACGAGAGAGACTGCCTCGACAAGGTCGCGGGTAGCTGCTTATCTACCGTGCGTCACTATCTCGAAAGTTCGGCAAAGAAGGTTCGAGCGTCGCGCGCTCGGGGCGAGGATGAACTGGCACTTTCGAGAACAACAAAGCAAAGGGAAAGTTACAACTAGTGCGAGAATGAATGGGAATCTTCTAGAAGACCGTGACCGAGCGTTGCTACTCTCGGCTCTGCGGGCGGCAATATCATCGTACTGCTTGCTGCAGAAGTTAATGCTTTACTGTAATTCTCGGTTTTCTTTCCGGAAATCCCGCTCTAGTGAGCTGCACATGGCTGCAATGTCCTTCCGACATTCTTTCCTTAACTCATCGCGCATTTTTTCAACCTCAGTAGGCATGAACAAGACACAATTGGCACAATTGTGTCTGCACTACAATTTGCAACACTGCAATTTGCAACAAAAATCGGCAACCAGTAGATAATATATATCGACTTTTCAGTCAATATTTATACGTTTGCAACACGTGGTTATGACTTCTTACGGTATGTGAATATTATCCAGTGTTTACGCCGTTTCAATTTACTTCACGTTCAGATAAAATAATATAAAAAAATATAAAATAACAGAAACGACGTCTATGTTTTTGGTATATCGATAGCTTGTAGCGCGCACAAAAAAACAGATGTGCATAACATTTTTACAGGTATTGGGATGCAACATTACTAGGGTCCTGTGTTTTCGCTAAAAACCGGTACACGACAGGAATTAACGCCCAAAAATATTTGATCGAAATCAACTAGAAAGAAAAGCAACGAGCATGGGTTGTCATTGTGGGCTTGGTGGCAGCTAAACGAACATGCCACTAAGATTCTTCTATTTCACCCTCCAGATCGCGGTCCTGGGTTACGCCTGGTCATCCTCGGTGCCCTTGCACCAAGCCAGCGCGGATTTCTTGCCGTATGTGATCACAGATTCCTACTTCCACGTGGATGAACTCTTTTCGCCGTGGAATGAGTGGACAAGTGACGACCGGCTGATAGTTCATCTACCAACGCTGTATCCGTCTTTCTTCGGATGCACGCCAGCGGGCTTAGTGGCAGCTGGACGAACATGCCACTAAGATTCTTCTATTTCACACTTTAGGTAGAGTTTGTTTCTTTGTATGACACTCATAAGTGTGACGGGCGCTCACCTTCACTGCTACCGGTCCCACTGGGTAGCATTTTTCTGCTTTTTCTGCCTTGCTCTCATGGTACAAAGTTTGTTTGTCTATACTGTTGCGCTGTGGTGATATTGAGTCTAACCCTGGCCCTGAGACCCAGATTCTCCTTCAGCAAATTCAAGCTGGGCAAACACAAATTGCTCAAGACGTCTCTTCTATAAAGAAAAGACAAGAGGCTCTGGATGCGAAATTTGCGGGTTTTGAATCCCGACTTGTTGCAATCGATTCAAGTGTGTCCCAGATA
>JAZHYW010004114.1:0-23736 GCA_037355805.1 Ixodes ricinus
TTGTCCAACCGGTTGTAAACGGGTGTCTTCCCCCCCCCCCCCCCCTTGCTGTCCACCTCTGCTGCACAAAGCAGAGGGGGGAGAGGGAGGGGAGGGAGGGGCCTGTAAATGACCGTAACGCACGTCTGTCCGTTCGCTCGTAGGTATTGACGACTATGAGCGCAAACAATAATAAAAGGAGTGACGGTCGGAATTATCGTCTGGGGAAGCCGAAGGTTTTTTTTCGCCTTCGAGAAGCGAGATAGTGTCGCCTTTTTTTTAACGTGAATGTCTCTTTTTCGTCCCGATGATGCTCCGCCTTTTAGTTTATTGTGGCGGATGCTGGCTCCGTGCAGCGATAAAGCTTGTGCAGGATTTTGAGATGGATGGGGTGAAATAGATTGACCTGGATAAGTGGAAAACCCACCGTTTTAGGAAATCGAAGGCTCTTCAGAAGTCTTTGCAGCAAGATACGGCATTGCGTGCAACGCTAGATCAGGCGTCGTGACCTTTTCCCAAATACTTAATGCATTTCACCAGTTTTTGGTCAAAAGTAACGAGTAACGTAATTTGATAGCCGATACCGTAAAAAAGTACAACGGAGATACTTTACTCGTTAGTCATTGGGGAGTTGTAGTAGACCGTTTCCGCAACCCGCTAAGCACCCGGATAGCGCTCCGTAATCCCCCACAAGACCTTGAACTAGGCTGGCGGCGGGCATGCGCAGGTGCGGCGTTTTCTTCAGGGATAACGTAGCGGAGGAGAAAAACGGTCTGCAATTCCCTATTCAGAATACTAACGAGTACGTTACCGCGTTAGCGAAAAATGTAACGCGTTACCAGTAACGTCGTTGCTAGTAACGCGTTACCTCCAACACTATAGCAAGCCTATGGTCTCATATAATGTATGCAAGTTTATGACGCGAAATTTCTGAAATAACCAGCTGTGTGAAAATCATACGAGACGGCAGCTATAAGCTCTCAGTGCTCTTTTTTTTTTGCAATACATGTAGCTTTTTTAGGTTTGTTAGAGTTGTTGTTCCCTAAAATAAATGGCAATAATTTAAGTGAGAATAAACTAGAGAATTATATATCAATAATTTAACGCTTGTTGGCAAAATATAACGATGAGGATTTACGTTGCCCACCATTTGGGATAGCTTTAGAATAAGAGAGTTTATATGACTTTTTCGTTAACGGCCTATTTGTAGAGAAGGTGACACGTAAGAGTGTAAAACAATCTCACAATCTGGATTTTTGGTTGAATTCAAGATTATGTCCTTGGTAATGGTGACGAGTTTATATTTAGGACGAAAAAGAATGGATTTTGTTTTATTCACATTTATTTGTAATGCGTTGTTATGACTCCACGTTTGTAACCTAGACAGTACCAGATTTGGCATATCGAATAACAGATCAGTATTATCTGCAGAAAACAGTATGCTCGTGTCATCAGCATAGTTTACAAATTTCCCGCTTGAATTAATATTGACTATACCATTCACGTATAATTTAAAAAGGAAGGGGCCCAATATACTACCCTGTGGTACACCAGAAAGAATAGGTTTTATAGCGGAAGAATTCCCATTGATATAAACATATTGCGTTCGATGCTCCAGATAAATTATTATCAGTTGTAAAGCATGCCTTCGAATGCCAGAGTCATCTAATTTCGATAGTAAAATTTTATGATTGAGGCAGTCAAACGCTGTGGTAAAATCTATAAGACTCCAAGAACCATATTTTTGTTTTCAAAGATTTGTAAAATTTATTTTAGAACAAGTAAGGCAGATTCAGTCGACTTGTGTTTCATAAATCTATACTGTGATGCAGCTATTAAGTTATACTTATTTGAAAATTTAGCCAAACGCGTATGAAGAACTTTTTTGAGCGCCTTGCAAAACGCTGGTAATATTGAAATTGGCCTCTAGTTTCCCATTTCATTTACATTAATTTTTATGCAATACTGAAACTTTGTCAATCTGCATTCGCTTAGGAAAAGCTCCGGTAGATAAAGAGGTATTAAATATATGAGTTATTACAGGTGCTAACAATGAATAATATAGCTTTACCGGTCTTATCTGGATGCCATCCACGTCACAGCTACTATTTTAAGCTGAAGAAACGCGCTTATAACTAGGCTGTATTCTCCCCGGTTTTAACCGAAAAACACCGATAAATATCCGCCGGTGTCGGAAATACAAAATAGGTTAAAACCGAAAAACACCGGTTTTTTCATATTTTGGAGCAAGCGCTGGTTTTTTTTTTTTTTCACCGAAAAAGTGCTGCATACCTTCCTGTTTTAAACCAAAAAACACCAATAAACACTCGCCGGTAACGGAAATAAAAATCGTAAAAAAAAACTCCGGTTTCTAAGAAAAAAAATTCGAGCAATGTGTTTTTTTGTTTCGTTTTTTTCACAGTTCTTACGGAAATTTCCGTCAAACACATTATCTTACCAGGAATCATGCACTTTGCCTGTCTTTATTTTGTGACGTACGTGGTCTTGGACACTGGGAGGACAGTAGCTTTGTTCCACTGTTCTCCAAGGTCAGTCGTCCTCCTGGGCCGCCGAGCAAGAGGATCTCTATCAGTGGCCCGAGGCTAGTCACAGCTGGCCAGTACTGTCCCAAGCCTCGTGGATCGTTTTAGGACTTCTGGTGTCCAGCGCAAATGTTGAGCGGGCATCTCTCCAAATTGCGCGTCGTCAACAGGAAGGAGCGGGTGTCAGTGACAGACACGAGCCTAGGAATATATGCCCGCATATACTACAATAATCGAGTGTGGAGGTTGTGTAAAAATATGTAAATACAATTTGGACTGCTTTTCGTCTTCAGTGGTGGTTTACACTCGAAATTTTGCCTCCGATAATCACCGTTTTTAGCGTCTGCACGAGAAAATTCACCGAAAAGCATCGGTATTGGTGAAATAAGTAAACACCGATAAACATCCGCCGATTTTTGTGCAGAAATAAATACCGAAAAGTATACACCCTACTTATAACTTCTAGTTCAACGACGGGATCTAAAAATATCGAGTCACTGTTTCTTTTATCATTTAAAACCAAAGAAGTTTCGGTTTCAATAGTACACGAAATATTTACGAAATGTTCGTTAAAAGCATTTGCCAGCGAGCACCCAGTAAGTTCAGTACCACTGTACAGAATTTTTATCGATTGAACTGAAGGGGCGATTGCATAAATAAGATCATTTAGTTGCTTCCACATGATATCAGTGCGGCCTTGAACCAGATCAAAATGATAACGCGCTCTGGCGCGCTTTAGTTCTTTTGTTAGGTTGTTGCGATAGCTTTTTTAAATATTTTAAGGTCCTTCTGGTCCTTATATTTTATGAGTTTACCATATAAAACTTTTTTATCTTAATTTTACAGCTGCAAATCTCTCGGCATCCAAGGCTTCTTTATGCGCTTGTTTGTTTTAATAAAAGTGAAAGGAAAGTGTGTCTTATACAGTCCAAGAAATAACTGAGTAAAAGTGTTATGAGCCCCGTCAGCACTATCTTCACACAATACACTGCTCCAATATGTATTTGAAACAGCGGTCTGAAAAGCGTTGAGTCGATCTAAAGTTATTTTTTGTGCAAATGTCCGCTCTGTCCTGCAAGCTTTTCTTCGGGATACTTTTGAGATAAATAAATATTGGGAGGTGGTCACTCAGATCACAAGCAATGACGCCAGCTTTTATATAATCGATTGAGTTGTTCGAAATAAACAAATCAATTAATGTTTCAGATTGGATCGAGATTACACATGTAGGTGTATTAATAACATTTGTACAACCATTTGTACTGATTAGCGAATTTCAAAATGTTTTCAGCAATGGTTTCCGCGCTCATATGAATATTAAAGTCCCCACCACAAATTAGATTACATTTATCATATCAATATTAAAGTCCCACACAAATTAGATTACAAATAACATCGTTTTTTGAAGGGACGCTCCGTGGAAACCGATCTTTGTTCATTTCTTGGTTAGCTCAGTTCCTATAGTTCTTTCTCGAGGCCAGGTCGATACTGTTTATTTTGATATGACAAAAGTCTTCGACAAAGTTAATCATCATTTACTATTTTGAACTGGTTTAAGACTTACTTAACTGATCTGCCGTAGCAGTGTGAGAATTGCGAATGGCTATTCCGACACTTTCATCCCGACGTCTGGGGTCCCCCACGGACCTAACCTCAGGCCTTTACTGTTCCTTGTATCTGTTTACTATTCCAACGACATTGAAAAGTGTATAAAAATTCACACTTGCTTTTGTTTGCTGATGACATCAAAATATTCACGAATATAAGATCATTTGACGATTGCAGTGTATTACAAGATGACATTTTACGCATATTTGAGTGGCGTACCGCAAACTTGCTGGTGCTTAACAACGACAAAACAAAAATCTTATCAATGTCTCATAAACGCGATATATTATCTTACTCTTATAAGTTCTTGAATCAGCTTACCATCCCACAAGTCACCGAGGTCCGCGACCCTCGGGGATCTGGCTTGACAACTAGACCTTCCTTTTCTCTATCATGTTTCAAAGATGGTTGCCTCTTCTGTCCGAATGATGGGCTTGGCTAGTACCGCTTATCATGCTACCTTACAATCATTCGCGCCTTGTCCAACTGCTCTTGCGTCTGGTATGGTGCAAATCACTTGGAGTTTGGTAGTGTCGCGTATGGAATTCGCTGACTGCCACTAATGCGTCACGGCTAGAAAATGTGCACAAACGGTTTATTCGGCCTTGTTCTATGATAAGTATTTTGGTAGAAGGTTCTATTAGTGACGACGACGACATTCTGGTGAGGTTGGCTTATAGAATTTATTGAAGCGAAGACTCTCTCGTGATATTTTATTTTTACATAAAGTAATTAACGGTCACACGATGCTGGATCTTTTAGGCTCAGTGAATTTTCATGCTCCTGCTCGATCTTGTAGACATCGTTCCTTGTTTACCTCACTATCAAGAAACATTGTCGCCATTAACCCTGCATCAAGTTCTCTGAACAATATTGACTCGCCAACTTCGGACGTTTTCAGTGATTGTACCAATGTTCAAGCGCAATCTTGACTATGCACTGTACCATGTATAGGATAGGTGTCTCAATGAGATACTGCTGAATCTCTTTTCTTTTATCCAATCGGGACATTTGTGCCACCATACCAAAACCTTACGGTTGTTCTGGGGCACTGGGGAAATAATCTAAAATTATTAATATTATTATTCTATTATTATTTTTCTTCATTAACAGAAAAAAATGACTAGAAAAGTTTAAAAATTGATTTAATGTTGCTGTTTGGTGGTTATACACCACAGCAAATATATTCTGGTTATTGCGTATACACATCATTTCATAATCTTGAATGATGCAACTATATTCGCCTACTAGTTCACCAGAAAAAACTTTTTGTCAAAATTGCTAAGCCACCACCGCGTTTCTCTTATCGATTTATGTAAAAAGAGCGGTATGTAGAGAGTTGTAGTACATCAGTGTCTTTCAGTGTACCAGGTTTCTGTAAGCATGATCACATCGAAAGAAAAACCAAACTGATCGAAAAGTAGGTCAAGATCTACAGCTTTGCTTTTTGCTAACCGAACATTTAAATGGAAACAGGTCATGTGTGAACATATAATCTGCACCAAAGTAGCTTATCACGACGATGAATGACGAAAATAATCCCTGGAGAAGGGGAACAAGAGGGACAAAGTACAAACACAAATTTCCAAACACAGCTAGGTTTGTGTTTGTCCTTTGTCCCTCTTGTTCCCCTTCTCCAGGGATTATTTTCGTCTATTCTTGTCCAGATCGCTTGCACCTATGCCTTTCATTACATTATAATTGTAGCTTATCAATTTTTGCGGTAGAATGAACGCGTCAATTGCCATAAAAAACAAAAAAGAGCAAAGGATATTATCTTTGATCGCCCTAAGATAGACATTCGCGTATAAGATCCTGCAAAAATGCCTCTCTTTGTCATCGTGGAAGCGACTTTTTAAGATAACGCTGTTTTTTCTGCCACGCGGCAAGTAAATTTCGGGTTTCATATGCAAGAAGTAATGAAACAAAGAGGTTTAGGGCTAGTAGTTCTTATTTAATTTTTTTCAAGATCGCCTTTATGCTCAATCTGAATTGTCGGTGAGCCTTCTTGTTTCTTCACGTACGAACAACCTTCCTTGTGCCAAATAAACTTGTAGCTGAGGTACTTCGCCTTTGTTTTAACATCGTAGAACAACTGCCTGTTCGACGCCGCCATGTTGCCATCCCCCCTCTCCCCCTCAGGAAATTGCTGCATCCGCCCCTGCTCTTCTTTGTGTTAGTTGGAACGCGGTGGATTGCCTCTACACTATCTTTCGTTAGGGGTGGAACTTCTATCTGATCGGCAATTTTGTTAAGTTTTTCCAGCAAATTTTCATTGATAGTTTCTACAAGACCGTCGAGATTATTCCTTCGCCCGTATTGTTCCAACTTGTTTAGTTCTTTTGTTAGTTGGGTAGTTTCGGCACGTTTTTCGCTCTTGTTCTAGTTGGTTCACCTTTTTCCTGAGTTTTTTTTAATTCGCTTTCATGTTGTCGCGAGTTGTCGCGCTACTCGATGTCGCGAGTAGCGCGACTAATCGCGTCATTTGTGCGGTGCCCTCACAACAACCAGCCCAAGGCATTTCTCTCGTTCTCTTTATCTATCTATCTATCTATATATCTATATAGATAGATAGATATATATCTTCTCCGTAAAGACTCCGCACATTAGTCATGGAAGTGACACGACCGATCGTCATGCATCAAATAACTGCCATCTTCCTTTCCCTGCCAATCACCTACATTATCGTCTTCGGACTTGCCACATCTCAACCAAACCCGTACGGCGACTGCACACTCGGGACAAGCTTGACGAAAGACATCAAAGTTCATTGATGTTCAGACTCTGTTTTGGCAATACGTGCCTGGACGAAAGTGTACTATCCCGAGAAAATCGGCGTAAACTTGGACAAAAGCAGACTCGCAACCGAAAAGAATGTCCTAACGAGGCCGACGTTCATGTCTTGCGGAAACATGACCTGCTGTCCGAAGACACTTGCAATATAAGTGAGTCGATGTATCTCCGTCGGTCTCTATTCAAATGTGTATCAAATTACACGATTGGTCGGTGGAAAACCCTCGATGTTTGGGATACATTACCGCAGAAGACTAGCACGTGCGCTGTTCGAACCGGAGGGCCCGTCGTACCGAATCGGAAGTGCAAAAACGGTTCCCTAAAACTCTCTGCTGTCTGAGGCCTGTTTCTTCCTCGTAGGACGGTCACATTGGTCATACAAAAACTGCCTGTAGTCATGCTCGAAACATGCATATGTATGAAGCGCTTCGAACATGCCAGAGAGGCATGAGCAGGGCGACTGCGGCTTTATAGTTGCTAAGTGGTCGTGTTGCCGCAGAAGCAGCATTGTCGCCCAATAGTACGTGGAAAGAGTCACATGATCACGCAGTCATACAACTCAACTCTTTACGGCCAGGGTGTAAGATAGACAGGTGGGGAAACGGCCCATAGAAGCCTACCGCAGCGCCGTGACCGGATTGTGTACTCGTCTGCTTGCGGGTACCCCGATTTGCGACAGATGGCGCTGCGGCGAGAGGAAAAAATCGGAATCGGATTTGCATGGAACTCTATGGGAGAGTGCGCAAAATAAACCGAGAGCACGACAGTCCTCCATTGAAAATCCACGAGAAACCATCTCCGTCAGTTTAGCCGGTCGCCACCGGTCGCCCACCCGGAGTGAGAGTTCGCGGTGCTCCACATAGATGGCGCCACAGAAAAAGAGAAAACCGAGGGGGACACAATCCGGTCGCTCATTTGGCTCTCGTTTCCCCACCTGTCTATCTTACACCCTGCTCACGGCACTGCGGTGGCACTGCTGTCGGTACTGCGCATGCGCCGACGTTTTACTTCCCACGGATCGGGCTTCTGCACACTCACAGTGTCCACTCCTGGTGCGGTCAAACGCGAGCCTGTTTGTAAACAGTCTGTTGGTGTGTAGGTCACCTGATCAAATAATCTCTCATATGTTGCGTAATCACGTAAGCTATAGTCACGCGTCATCATTTCACGCGGTCTCGTGACGTAATTTACATGGCCAGGTGACGTCATGATAAGTGGTCCCGTGACCCGTAGTTCCAACTTTAGTGATATCGCTAACCATTCGAGGTTCGGCTTCGGATTGTTTCGAAGATGTTCAAACCTTCGCGACGAACGTACAGCCTTTGTGTGTGTGTGTGTGTGCCTCGGGAGGTTCCTCTCACACTCTCGCTGCCGGCTGGGGAAGAACGGCTAGGTGGGCAAGCTACCATCCATTACAAAGGGTGCACCCATCAACATTAGAGTTGGGCATCAATTAAACGTTTTAACCCGATTAATCGTCAAGCTTTAATCGATTAATTAATCGGTTATTTCTATGCACAAAAGCTAAAAATATCTAGTTTAATATTTTCTTCTTGCTTTTGTTGAATATTTAATTTGGATTATGAGTAAATCTCGTTGTGCAGTTAAGAACAGCTCGAAGACACGGGCACTCACAGATTATTACTTCAGCTGCATAAGGCAAAGCGGTTCGTTGATATTCTCTGGCAAGAGCGACCTCTTTTGGTTGATTAAAATAGTCTCTACTGAGCTAACCAGACACTTGAACTGCGTTGAAGTGGCCGGGACACGTGACACCTTCTGCACTCGTCTGGAGTTAGAAATCTCGTCCCTACGATTTGCTTTCATGAAACTCTGACCTACATTTTACTCCAATCAAAATCCGCTCCGCCGGCAGCAGGGTGTAGGGCACCGGCTTACGAAGACGATGGATTCCGCGGCGAAGAACAAAGTGCAAACACCTGACCGTGTTATCATGCTTCAGTCACAACGTCTGCGACGACGCTCTATGCTTGAAACTGGCCATAAATAAGATTCTTCGTTACTATTGAGCAAGTTGATCACCCGTATAAATAACCTCGAGGTAACGAGCACATCGTTTTACTGATGTCCCATCAGCATGGCCTTGCTACAGAGAGCGTACGCCTCCTAAAGCATCGCACATTTTTCATCGCCGATTGTGTTTCTCTCGTGACGTCGTCGCAACAGCCCAAAGCGTTGACGCAATACCATCTGGAAGGCAAGGCCTGCGCCCCCCCCCCCCCTCCCACACACATTCACGTCATCAATAGTGGATCTACGCCGCGGCGCCTAGCTCGCGCCAGCATCATCTAGCAGCATCGTCACCAGAGCGTCGTGCAGCGTCTCAGAACGAGCGCGACTTCAGAACTTGGCGACGCCAAGAGAAACGCATCTGCCGCTTTGCAGCTGCAGATGCGTGTGTTTTGTGTGCATTGCGGCGAGGTGTTGATGCAGGAGCATCTTAAAGATTTGATAGCAGCTTCGGAATTGCCTAATTTAGTTTGAGAGTCACTGATTTTGTGTTCGAGCATCAAGACATGACTCGCACTGTCACATGCGCCATATCACGGCATTGCTGCTGGCGCGTATTAATCATCGGCGCTTTGTTTCTCAGCATGAGCAAGTAGGTACCTTTACATATTCTCGCATAAATAATTACTGAATTTGCTGTTTTTATTTCCTTCCTTGACAGGAAACCAAGATGACGGAGAGCTACAGAGAGATCGACGGTTACTACGTCAGCTACGGATTTCACGATGAAACTATTCGCTCGGCACTGGGCTACAAACCGGTGCCTGGAGACGTGTTCATCGTGAGTTACCCCAAGTCCGGCACCACCTGGTTGCAACACATCGTCTACAACATCTTCAACGGCCGTGCTCCGCCGGTAAACATGATGGGCATCCTCCGCGAGATGCCATTCCTGGAGATGGTAGGCGCCGAGTCCATCAAGGACATGCCCCGACCAGGTGCCATCAAGACCCACATGCCCTTTCAGTTGCAGCCTTATTCGAAGGACGCCAAGTACCTTTACATCGCGAGGAATCCATACGACTGCTGTGTCTCCTTCTTCTATCACACCAAAGGATTGCCCCATTGCAATTTCGCAGACGGTACCTTCGATGAGTTCTTTGAAATGTTCATCGAAGGCAAGGTAAGCACCGGCGACTACTTCGACCACCTGCTGTCCTGGTACGAGCACCGGAACGATCCGAACGTGCTCTTCCTGACCTACGAGGACCTCAAGAAGGACACCGCTGCGTGGGTGCTGAAAATTGCCGACTTTCTTGGCAAGGAGTACGGTCTAAAGCTGAGGGCCAACCCGGGGGTCTTGGATGAAGTCCTAGAGCAAACGAACATGGTCAGCATGAAGAAGTACGTTAACGAGGGTCTGGAGTCGTTCTTTGTTGAGTTAAAAGCGATTCCTGAAGATAGGAGGCCGCGTTGGGTGCAGCTCAGGATGGATGCTGTAGGTGAGGAGGCGCTGAAGAAGCCGATGATTCGTGACTTTGTGCGGAAGGGTGTCGTTGGTGACTGGAGGAGGCATTTTTCGGCAGAGATGGTGAGGCGGTTCAAAGAGCGCATTGCCACGAAGATTCGCGGCAGCGATGTGATGGACCTTTGGAAGCACATAGACCTTCCCTAGTAAACCCTGGCTAAAAACGGGAAAAAGAAAACGAAACAAAAACGTAGGTATAAAAGTGGTCTAGATGATATACATGTATGAACCGGATGCAAATCAAAGAGCGTTATGAAACGAATGATAACTATGAACAATGTTCGATTTTCATCAAGTTTGAAATAACCATTTTGGCACAATTTGACCTTGTTACAGGCGCGCGTTGTGTCGTGTGAACAGTGTTATGTGATTCTGTGATTAAAACACAAATAAATATATGAAGAGGCCAATGAGAGTGTCCGAGGACAGCACATTTTGGGCTCTGAATTTCTCAGAAACACTCTGAAGTAGAGAGCCGGTTAGCAGCAACTACTTGGGGCCAGCCAAGACACGGAAAACCTAGAACAACTCAAAGCATTCACATCAAATGCGTCAGATTCAGCAGCTCCCTTCCATAACACCATTTCACAAGTACCGACGGAGCCATGGGATGGGTGCTATATCGTAATAAAGGACGGCAGAAAAAAACGTCCCCAACATTGGTCGACCTCCATAAGTGAACTCAATACCTTCAAAGTCAGTCACAATGAAGATAGTGATGATTGCCATTTTGACAAGACGTAAAAAGTTGTACATGCATTATTTTCTTTCCTTTTTATTCTTGTTTTATGCATGGCGGTTCAACAACGACTGATTAAAGTTTTCTTTGAAAGGGCGCTTGAAAAAAAGAAAGATTCCTTTTGAATAAATGTATTGCCTTTGCCGGATGTCACTCTGTAAGTGTAAAGCGATAATAAAATAAGTAATAAAAATTGGCCAAAATTGTTGTTGTAGATACGCTGATTAAAAAAATGCGTTCGCATTTCGCGCAGTGATTATATATAAGTATAGCAAAGCAGGGTGAATGCAGCCTCTGGCAGTTTTCCGCGGGGTGGACATTCCCGAAACCCTCTTCTCTCTGGTGCAAGCAGATCAGTGAACTTAGAGTGTGCATGAAGGACGTGCAGGCGATGCACGTAAAACGAAAGAGCCGTTTTTTTGTGCGTATTAATTCACCGCGAACGTGCGTTAAATCCTGCGAAGGATAGATCATGCACATGAGCGGTCTGAGCAACGTGCAGTACGCCATATATGCCGCCATTTAAATGTTATGTGCGTGGCGACCAGGGTGTAAGATAGGCAGGTGGGGAAACGGCCCATAGAAGCCTATCGCAGCGCTGTGACCGGATTGTGTTCTCGTCTGCTTGCGGGTACCCCTGATTTGCGACAGGTGGCGCTGCGGCGAGAGGAAAAAATCGGAATCGGATTTGTATGGAACTCGATGGGAGAGTGTGCAAAATAAACCGAGAGCACGACAGTCCTCCATTGAAAATCCACGAGAAACGATCTCCGTCAGTTTAGCCGGTCGCCACCAGTCCCCCACCCGGAGTGAGAGTTCGCGGTGCTCCACATAGATGGCGCCACAGAAAAAGAGAAAACCGAGGGGGACACAATCCGGTCGCTCGTTTAGCTCTCGTTTCCCCACCTGTCTATCTTACACCCTGGTGGCGACTGAAGGTCAAATATATGGTAGTGCCGTTGTGCGACATGGCTTCGTTAGTGTCCGTGCACAGCGTCAAGGCCCGTTCACACACTTGCGTTCGGAGCGACCACTATGCTTACGAACGAATGCGACCGCTCCGACTTTAACGACAACTGTGCGCGACGTGTACACACACATGGAACCGCATGCAACCAAACGAATCAACAGCCAATGAGAAACGAGCTTCAGCTCTTGCTCCGAGCCAATAGAAAGCAATCCAGCTACGCTTACAAACATGGCGGACGGTTTCCAGCCCGACGCGAAATCCTCACCGGAACAGCCGGAGGTGTCGGCTACGGCGTACAGTCACGAGGATCTGCTGTGCGCCTACAATAGCTGTGTAAAGGCTGGTTCAGACATCTGAAACGAACCCGTTATTCACGACTGTGTCCGTTGTGGCCAGAGCGACCGCTCTGCGCCGCGCGTATACACTCCTGCAACCACTGCCACAAGCGCAGCGGGTCGGCAGCACGGCCGCCGCTTCTCCGCCGCCGTCAGCTGTTTCAGCGGTGCCTCTAAAAAGAAGGGGACGCGCTGCCAGTCACTTGCGTAACAGAAAATAGACAGACCGTCTTCTATGACCTTAAACTCTTTTTTTTTTGTTCAGGATACGCTTGCAGGGTAGGGCATTAAAAAAAGAAAAAGATGCAGTACGCCGTCTTGCAGAATCACGACTTTAATACACGACTTTGCCAACAGTACCAATCTCGCCACACGCCTTTTCTACGATCATAAAAGACGATGTAATTTTAGCAGCGATACAGCAGCGTAGAAATATAATTTCGTGATCAGATAGACGTTGCGAGCGTTCAGGATTGCTAACACTAATCACCTTTCTCGGGTGATAAAAACGCGTGAAAAATTCGCATCCTTTATACGGTACGCACCAGTAATACCTTGAACTTGAGCACACGCATGGAATGCGCCAAAAAAGAAATCCGGGCGGTGTTCGAGGACACGACTGCTAAGAAAGCACCACTGTAGTCGAAATAAACAAACACCACGGCACGGGCGTTTCTGCTGTCTTGAGAGTGCCGCCACGAGATCGCCGCACGAGTAGGTGTATCTTCCCTTCTAGTACGTGCTGGGTTATCATAGCGACACACGACGAGAATTTACAGTCAAGGATAGCGCTTTTACGGGGAACGATGAGAAGTTTCCACCACGCCGTCCACGTCGACGATCACCACCGACGCCATGTTTGCGGACTGAAGGAGCCTGGCACGACCGGCATGCAACGCGCGCGACCGAGCTCTCCTCGACCTGTGATTGGCCTGTCGCTCCCGTCGTTCCCGAACGTAAGAAAAAGTTCAGCCCGGCTCAACTCCTTGCGTTGCGAACGTACACGAACGAAACGACCGTTTGGCGCTTCGTTGCTATGGTAACTCGTCGTTCCAACCGGTTGCATTCGTTCGTAAGCGCAGTGGTCGCTCCCAACGCAACTGTGTGAACGGGCCTTCAGTCCATACTGAGACCACATATGCTCTAGCAGTTATCGTTGTGTCCGCCTCTAACGTTGAGGTTGAAGTCCCCCATCACGATGGGCGGCATCGTGTGCAGTCCTACATCAGTTGGCATTACACACATGCGCTGGGTCGAATGTCAGCCCGTGTACGAACACAGCACACCAAAGCCGGCGGCAGGAGTGGCAGGAGCTCCTGGGGGCGTCCAAAGCGCGCACCCGCACACCGCCCGCCATCCGTCGGCGCTTGCAGAAGGTGTTTCCTAGCCAGTTTCCACAGTAATTGCGGCTGTGGCGGCATCCCTTGGTGACGTTACGAACTTTGGTCAGTCAAAACCACTTCAAGGTCAGCGCATGTGCCAAGGCAGTAATGCTAACGCATTAAAAACACAGTAAATTCACAACACTGACATGTTGAGATCAGCCAGGAGGTCTTTCAGTTGTCCGGGCTCCTGCCAGGTTCGCGCAACGAAACGTAGTGTAACGCAAAGAGTAGCAGCGCCATCACGCCATCAGTCAGACTCAGGCGCAAATGTTCCAAGCAGCCTTAAAATTTATCACTGAAGATTCGCGCGGTAAACCTGCTTTGTACGCTAAGATAGTCATGGTTCAAGAATCGCGTTGAGAAAGTATAACTTAAAGGAGACAGCTTAGTCTTCATATGCACGTTTTGGTTGGTTCGGGTTTAACTTTTCCGGGTAGCAATGAGGGCTGTGCTCCAATTAGGCAGTTTGACCTATTAATAATGTTTAATGGTTTAAATAATGGCTAAATAGGGCAAATGTGGAGGCTGACACAATTTATAATGTATTGGGAAACTATAATTATCTGACATTCGTTAGGGGAACACAAGGATTCGTTTTTTCTTCACGATTACAGATCGTTTTGATGAGCCAATTTTATTTCTGCTACGCCTCCGGCATTCAAATATTTTAGGCTGATCGCAAAAGTAGAGGAGATCACAAATAAGAAGGCATATATATCTTGTTTTTTCTAACGTCAAGTCACCAGCTGGTAAGTCCTATGTTAAATAATTGAAAGTGTGAGATACACACTGTGAGATTCACAATTTGAGATATCCACTGTTATATGCCTGGACAGATCTATTTAATTCAAACGTAGCACAGTGTTGATAAAAAGCGACACTTTACACGGTCCTTCCTTTTTGCTTACTACTTTGAACACTAACTGCTACTTAAATATTTATGGCTCGAAGGATATTTAAGTCTGACGAAAAAAAGTTCACGGTTGTCTAAAACATTGCGCGCGGAAAGAGCAAACCCCACGTCAGTTATTCATTTCGGTATACGCTGTGTCTAAAGGTACGTCGGACGTATCCGGAACATGGAGGCTAAAGGTACGTCGGACGTACCCCGAACGTCGTGTCTAAAGATACGTCGGACGTATTGTAAGCACCCCATTTCTGAACAAGAAGTTAAAGATCGGAGACGTGCGATGTCTGCTCTCCATCAAGGCTGGGCGTCCAATACGTCGCTTGTTTTTTCCTCCTTCTTTTTTCCCCAGCTTTACGTGCCGGCAGTACACCACCTTTGGGTCTCTAACAGTCGGTTTCGTCATCGGTTGGTAGATGGCGTCACACAACAGCAGTTGCGCTACCGCGCAGGCGCGTTATAATATAGACACAAGTAAGGCGTTGTGTGTTCTGTTTCTGTTTCGTCACCGTTCGCTCGATTCCGTCGTCTGACTTGCAAGCGCGCCTCTTTTCTCTTTACGTGGTTCAGGGCATTCGTTCAGGCGTTCAGAACTTTCCTTTCCACCATGGGTGCGAAGAGGACTTTGTACACTGAAGTTAGAGTGAACGGTGTTCACGTACGCGAAAAACAACGGGAACCTCTGCACTTCAGAGCATCTGCGATACCGTCTGGTACGGTGGAGAACACAGCGGGAGTAGGTATTCAAGGGCGCTGCGACCCCTAAAAAGTGTACGGGACTGCGCAATAGTGCAAAAGTCGACATCGGGAACTCGAGAACAAAATCCGTGAGTTTGTATGCAGTAACTGGACGGGGCCACCGAGGACTCGTCAAGTCGTGCTCAGAGCAACTGGTTTACCGTGGTGCGCGGTGAGAATTGACGGCGAACGGGCTAATTCTCTCCAGTGTTAGTTTTATTTCTTCTGTGGCATTTATCTTACGAATTTCTTGTAATTAATTGATATTTCTTGCACAAATTGTGTAATTTCGGAGCATTTCCCGGATGGAAACACCCGCACCCCCTCTCCTTGAACATCGCGGGTGTGAAAAGAAAGAAGTGCTTAGAATGGACTAATTACGGTAGCATTGAGAAACAAAGATGAAAATTACCATTGGGGTCTCAGTAAGGCACGCTATGACCCGCTGCGATACGACCCTTCCCCATCGGGGCTACGTCCGACGCATCTCCCGGCTCCGCGCACGTCGGACATGGGTCCGGATACATCCAACGTACCTTCAGACTCCTCGTTCCGGGTGCGTCCGACGTACCTTTAGACGTTCCGGGTACGTCCGACGTACCTTTAGACTCCGCGTTCCGGGTACGTCCGACGTACCTTTAGACACAACGTTCTTTATATTGTGCGTAACAGCGACGAAAAGGATACCTGTGACAAGAAAAGACCCACATTTGACCAATCAGTCAGCTAAGAAATTAGTATATGAATAATTTCATACTTGTTTTATTGGTAGGTTATTTTTTATTAGTTCCACATCCCTAGCAAAGATACAAGCGGTGTTCAGCTGGTCGTATTTTGCAAATCGGGGATACCGAAATCGAGTGCAGTGTGCATGTGAAACGTAACATTATCTGGGAATTTATTGGAATATCTAGGTATTCGGTAATTCGAATGACTCATAAATCGAAAAAGGACCAAATGGGTCTCGTTCTTTATTATCTTTAGGCATGTTCGTGTTCGCAGTCGATCCCGTAATTTGTGATGTAAGAGATCTGGTGTTTTCCTGCCGCTGCACTGATGCACGCATCTCTGTCGGCTCTGGGCCGCGATTCCTTATAGTTCACATATGTGTTCACCACAAAAAAAGATGGTATCGCGTTGATTAGGACCGTTTTTGTGCGGCATGTCTTTTCCCGCACATTCAAAGGGCAAAATGCACCCAGAAGCTTCTTGGTGCGTACATACTTCCCCGTAATGTTCTAAGAACACCAACCGTTGGTCGTTAGGAGCCTATACCTGCTAAATATTTTTCAGACTGGCTTAAACCCCTCCCCGCCGTACACTCTTTTGAGACCCTCTTCGACTGGCCACTAGACATCGGAAACCTCTTTTGTGCCGGCTTTAGTGACTCCGGTGACTCCGGTCGACAAGAAGGGCACGCGGTACTCCACCCACACAGGGTTGCGGCCTCAATGGACAGTTTGAGTAGATTGTTCCAGAAACTCCGATAACGGTACGCGATAGCGATGCCATGCAAGAGCAAAGGCGCAAGCGAAGTATCAACTATTGTTATCCGAGCAATCTCAACGGTCTACTAAAACGCTCAATAACAAAAAGGCGACCGCAATTATCTGCCACCGAGATCGCGTTGCCTTTGAGCCAAGCGACACCAGTCGCGCCTTTCTCATTGTCTGAACTGATTCGAGGGCGACAATTGGCGCACCGAGTGCGTCGCTGGACAGTATACTCTCGAGGCGTATAACCTATTGAGTCAGAATGTACCCGGTCTCACATCAAGTCCGTGCGCAGCTAACGCTACGATCGAATGAAGCCAATGAATCAGAGCCCAAAGTGCATCGTCACTGTACTCGGTACTCGTCGCCTTTGTGTGTTTTCTGTTACCGGCTAAACCGATGGACTTTTTCCACATACCGACGGCACCAGGTGGTGGATGCACGAACTAAAAATCGTGGAAGGACCTACCTGCGCTACCAATCGATAATGTCGGCCTTGACTTGCTTCGTCGTGAGTGGTGCTATGCAGAGAAGCAATAACATTTCTTCTAGGAGCTGTTTTTGTGGATATTGTTTTAGCGACTGCGCCGAATTATTATTAGTTGTGCCAATGCTTTTTTGTAAGAGATATCGTCCACGAACGTCAAAACAGTGTTTTATCCTTGACAAACTCCCGAGGAGAAGATCGAATACTTAGAACCTTAATAAGTGCGGAGGTGGTCACCGGCCAAATGATTACCTTCAATATGTAGGCTATATAAGGCCCTGGAGCAGTCAACGGGACTGTGATTGGGGTGTTCAGTGCGTCATGACGTTTCTGTTTGTGTTCGTGTCTAAAGTGTAGTTGTGGGATTATGTAGTAGTACCTTCAAACACCACAGGGACACCATTTACTAACAAAAAAAAGAATTCGTGTAGCCGGTTTTTATATACACTATGGCATCTTGAGGGGGAAGGAATTCTATTTTTTGGAAATATCTAAAATGTTTTCCGAATAATATTTATGATATATTTTGAATACCTTACGCATGTATTTCGAACGTGGACAAAATTATAGGGAATGAATACAAAATTTATATGCATATTCAATATATTTCAACTATGTTTCAAGTACGGCCTCTTTTTGCTAAAGGGTGGCTTCTTATGAGCGCTTCTTGCTCCCTCATTTATTCTCCGACGTCGTCCAATGCCGCTATGTGATTGGCGGCGCAATCAGATGCTCGGGACTTGTCATGCCGTGCGTTTCTCAAGCTCACTCTTGAGCTGTCAGCGGTTACGATAGCCCTTCCTCGCCTGAACTTTAGGTGGTGTTTATGGTTTTGATGCCGATGCCCTTTGAGCCAGCGGCGAATCAACGCGCTATTTCGGCTTTTCTCGTTGAAGTCGTCATGCCCTGGTTCGTCGATCCTTCGAAAGACCTTAGCTCTGAAAGCCTTCACACTAAAAACAATTAGGAGCGCCTTTTTTGTTCCTTGCAAAGCACACGGGGAGTGAAGGCCCGTTCACACTGTGTCATTTCTTACGCTAAGTTACGTTAGACAACTTACGACCACCCGTGACCATGGCAACCAGCGACGAAACGCGAGTCGTAACGTAATACAAGGAGTTGGGCTTGGCTCAACTTTTCGTTAGGATTCTTACGACCGCTTACGTTCAACCAATCGGGACTCGGGGAAGCGAAGCTCCTAGCCATGCGCGCTACGCTCGGGAGCCCGGCGGCCCGGCGCTGCCCTCCAAAATAAGGTAAGGCAAACATGGCGGAGCCCTGTATTGCTACTTCAGAGGAAATGTATCATAGTGTTGCACTATTAGGCACGTTCAGCGGCAACGAACTGTGCAGCATGCTTTCGTTTTGCCTTACCTCGCTGAAATCACAAAGCATGAGCGGTGATCTCACCTCATTTTTTAGATCGTCTTCTGAATCTGCCTGTTCCTAAGCCTAGAGGGACGTGGTAATCGTTGACATGGGTCTCGCAAATTTTAGTAAATATCGACGAGTTGGAGCTAAGCTGGTCGGTTCATATCTTCGAATGGTACCAGCTGAACAAATATAAAAATACACGTTCCACCGCTGGACTATCGAATGTATTGAAGCCCTTCGTCTCCATCCACTATAATAATCTTAATAATAATAATAATAATAATAATAATAATAATAATAATAATAATAATAATAATAATAATAATAATAATAATAATAATAATAATAATAATAATAATAATAATAATAATAATAATAATAATAATAATAATAATAATAATAATAATAATAATAATAATAATAATAATAATAATAATGTTTTATTTTGCACCAAACATACATGATGCAGGAGGCCTGCAGAAAAAGCTGTCAAGAAGACAGCTTGACAAAGCCGAAGGCCCCCATACTGGCAGCGTCGGGGCAAAGATAAGATAATAAACCATAGAAATAAAAATGGAAACATAGTGACGAATTTTTTCACACAAAAAAGATAAAAATACAGAAAAGATAATAAACTATACACGTTAGAAATGCAAAATAAAAATGGACGCACAATGATGAATCGGTTTACACACAAAATATAATAAACTGTGCATCACAGAAATAAAATTATTATATAGTGACAAGACGTTTCATTCACACACACAGAAAAAAAGATCAACAAAAAATGAAGCAATAGAAGTTCTTGGAAACAAATTATACCCCCTCCCCTTTTTTCAGTATAAGAGTTTAAGGCATTCTGAAAAAGTTAAGCAGTTCTTTAAAATAAATATGTTCTGGCTGAATATTTTGGTCATGTAATTTATTTAATAGTCTTGGTAATTTGTTTGGTACCATTTCTAAGCAGTATCTTGTTCTACAGGTGTCTATTTTCCAAGGCTCATTTTTTCGCGTGTTATGACTGCAACATGTGGTTTTAGTTTTGCCAAGTTTCTTAAAAGGCAAATGTTATTTCTTGTTTCCTGTTTATATTGTTCGCAGAGGCGGAAATTATACATTTTTGTTATAGGCATTACATTATATTTTGTAAATAGGAATCGTGTGTGATAATGATTAGGCACCTTTTCTACCATTTTCAGAAACCTTTTTTGTAATATATGTATTTTCAGCAGATTTTCTTGTGTGGACGAAGCCCAGGATAAGTGACAGTAGTTGAGTCTTGACGAAAATAGTGAATTATATATTAAGATCATAATGTTACGTGGGAGTATATACCTATTCCGATATGTCAAGTCGAGTATCTGCGACAGTTTAGTCACCACTGAATTTATATGATTGTCCCAAGACAATGTTTCCTGAAATATGACGCCAAATGTCTTGAAAAAGGGCACGATCTCGACAGGAGCAGATATTAAAGTAACTGTTTTGCTTGTGACTATATTCTTGCTTTTACAACGAAATAAAATTGTTTTTGTTTTTTCGACATTTATTTTTAAACCATTACCTTTTACTCAGTCTTCTAGCCTAAGTAGAGTCGAATTCGCAAGGTCAATTATTTCTTTGGGTGATTTGCCGGATACACGTATACTGGTATCGTCCGCATAATTAATAGATTTGGCACTAGAAGAAATACTTAAGATATCATTTACAAACATATTGCAAAAAAAGGGGCCCAAAATGCTGCCCTGTGGTACGCCAGAAGAAACTTCTAGAGGGTCCGATAGAGAGTCATTCAAGCTAACGATTTGACTACGATATTGTAAATAGGATCGAATAAGCGATGCGGCTATTCCCCGAATACCATATCGCTCTAGCTTTTGTATGAGAATTTCGTGATTAATATGGTCGAAGGCTTTTGTAAAGTCTACAAACAGACCTAAGACTATAGTTCCCTTTTCTAATTCAGAGAGAATGTGGTCTTTCTGCGCAAGTAGAGCAAGCTGTGTACTGAGGTTTTTACGAAACCCATACTGAGAGTCAAGTAGCAGGTGATGTTTTGTTTCAAATTTATTAAATCGTTTAAGACTAACATTTTCGAATGCCTTTGAGAGTACTGGTAAAATAGATAATGGTCTGTAATTTCCCATGTTATTCCTGTCACCTTTCTTAAAAAGCACTGTGACCCGCGCAACCTGCATTTTTATTGGAAAGATCGCCTGACTAAGGCAAAGATTAAAAATATGCGCTATGCATGGTGCAAGAGAGAAAACAGCATGTTTAAATGGCTTTACCTGCATACTATCAATATCTTCAGCATTACTATTTTTCAAATTTCCAAACATATCGATGACTTCCTCTTCACTTACAGGTTCAAGAAAAATTGAGCTATCATTGTGTGAAATATGTCTAAGGTCGGTATTTATCGTTAGTTTATCCACAACGTTTACAACCTACATGGAAGATTTCTTCTGGCTCGATCGAGCCAAAACAATGCTAGTGTACTGTGTTGACTCGATCGGCAGGACGCAGAAGCAGCCGAAGCCAAAGGTAGAAAAGCTAAACGAAGTTTGTCTAAATACTTCGAACATCAAGAGCATACTAGGTGTTTAGTTAAACGCGCATGTTACGATCACACATGTACAAGCCGCAGCAAAAAGCCGTGGGTATGCCGCCTTTCAGTGATGTTGCAAGCCTGTTAGCCCTTCTTCGAGAGCACAATCGCATTTTTTCGCGATTGAAGCGGGGCCAGCGGTATATCAGCGGGCAACGCGGACGGCGGCCATGATGGATGATACGCTATTGGCTGACCGTAATCATTACCAGATGATTCATATTAGTTCTTTCTTACGGATGGGAGGGTACAGAGTGAACGTGCAGATCGTAAGCGGCCGTAATGTAAGTTGCCGTAAGAGTTCGTAACTTAACTTAATGTAAGAAATGGCACAGTGTGAACGGGCCTTTAGTCTAATTTATTGGTTCAACATCGTAACCCCTTCTTTTTAAGATATAAAGATGTGTAAGAGAGTATTTCGAAGCTCTTTGCGAACGGAAACTTGGGCATTGTATTTCCGCCTATGCGGATCGTAAGTTCGTCGGCTTCTTTTGCAGGGGTTGTGGTGACGTCAGAACGCCGAGCTCTGATTGGCTCTGGTTGGAAGGATACTGGGTAGACCTCAAAGCAAGCTGTCTTAAGGTCTACCCACTATCCTTTCATTCAGAACCAATCAGAGCTCGGCGTTCTGTCGTCACCACGACCCCTGCAAAGAAGCAGACTAACTTGCGATCCGCATAAAATGAATCAACGGAGCGGAGGACTTTAGATAGGTGAATCAAACGTCCTGCGCATCCCTTTTTTGCGACCATTAAAACAACTTTAATATAAATTTAAAAAAAACGACTTCGTTTATTAGGGGAAGATTACCCCATGGTGGCAACGAGAAATTGCTGAAGGTGAAAAGCTGAGGAAGGAAGATATCCCTTACAAAATATTTATTGCTGGCCAGATCTGAAGATTTCAGATATGGCCATATCAAATATTGGCCACATATAACCTGATATGGTACATCTGCATGATATAGCCTCATGATGCCAGATGTAGTCTGATGTCCCTGCCCAGGTATGGAAATCCCAGGTCTGTCTAAGTATAAAAATTCCAAATCTGGCCAGGCATATCAAAAGGACAGAAGCCTCAAATCAGCACTTTATATATTTTATTCTCTACAATTCTCCCAAGTGCCCTGGCCCGCACTCGAGGAATTATAGAAACGGTGATCCTTCAGCTCCTTAGTTTTCGCCAGTGTTGCCAGGTGGTCTCTCCAAAAAAACGCCAAACGACTGGGAGGTATAGCCCAAAATAGCCAAAGTCGTCAAAAATATAGGCCAAAATAGCCAAGACTAAAACAATGAATTTTAAGCCTTATACTGACAATTTCTTACGCTCATACAATACATGTTAATATCTCTGTTTCAACCCTCAGATGCAGCACCTTTTGTGTACATTATGTTACTTGTGAAGTTTTCAAGAAAAGCTTCGGAAGGATGGATATCCGTACAAAACTGATTCTTCCTTCGTAGGTTTTCAGAAGGGCGAAACACACAAAGGCAGCTTTATTTTGATGCCCGGGAGATATGATCATACAATAAAAGAACAAAATACAGAACCAGAACAGTCATAACACTGGGTGTTTCAAACCAGAACCCCAATATCTGAGGTCCTTACTAATATTTCCCCTCTCTTTTTCTTTGTGAAGAATATTAGTGTCACCCATTCATGTTCACGCTATTTCTGATTGTGTTGTCCTTTCTTGGGGTGGGCAACGACTGGAAGGTGGTCAATTGTTTAGCGGTGAAACTGCGGACTTCTCATTTTTACAAACCTGGGTGCCTAAGGATTCTCACAATGGGCACCAAAGCAGCATTTGGAGTGTTCAGTCTACGTCCGGGCAGAGCCATATGCGTCCGGGTTGAAGGCGCGCTACCGGGCCTGTGGTAATAGTGCAATCTGTTTGGTTTTCTCCACTGCGCTGTAGGGAGACCGCTTGAACTCTGCAAGTATTGCTTCACTGCGTAATGTGAAAATCTCAAAGTTTGTAGAAGTTTGAAGCCTTTCTCCTTCCCCTCCCTCCTCTCGACTAGCCAAAAAAAAACATTTTTAGTTTCGAAATTGAATAAAAGTTCGAAAATTAACTAGCCGAACCTCAAAGTTCGGCGTAGAACCTGAGGTTCGACAAAAGTTCGCCGCATTCTTATAAATAGGCCAAAATAGCCACATAGCCAACCACTAAATTTGGACGCACACTAGAATAATGTGGCCCATTTTGGCTATATATAGCCCAATCTGTCAACACTGGCACTGATCGCTATTTTTGACCAATTCCATGGTGTAC
>JAZHYW010004115.1:0-68609 GCA_037355805.1 Ixodes ricinus
CGAAGCTGGTGCATTCATTAATGGAGAGCATGAATACAAGAAACCCACGGAGTCAAAAAGATAGAAAATAAAAACTGGTTTTGTCTATGGAAAATTATCGCTAAGTCTTTTATGTCAAAATCATTAGAAAATCATTGAGGGGCTATTCTGATTCTGGCGCTCGCTACGATTGAAAATAATTGTGCAATGGAAAGAAAATAGAATTGACTTACCAATTCTTCACTTCATTTGGCCCAAATAAGCGCCAGAGTAACTTACAGTGTACGAGCACAAGTATAGAAAAAACATAGTATTTGACTACTCACGTGAGTTGACGATTCGGCTCCGCCTGAACACGCCCGACGGTACATCGAGTCAGTGGACGAGACTGTGGACAGTCAGGTCCGCTGAGGACGGTACGTCCACGAGTATCTATACGGCGTGCAAGTTCGTCTGCTTCCCGCGCACCTCGTGCGCTTGTTTCCCCCAAATGTGCCCACGTGAGCTTGTTTTCCACCGAATTGAAGGAATATTGGCGCGAGCTTCGCTGCCTTGTCATCGCGCCTTATCTACGCGTTTTCTGTATTTCCCTTTGATGGCGTGCCCCTCTTGGGATTCCGATGCGCCAAAGACGCATATTAGAATACTTGCTCGCGTTATAGAAGTTCAGTAGGGCTTCCCACGCTCAAACGGTAAGCGTTGAACGCTGGATATTGAATGGCAGAGGTTAGCGGATTAATATGACGTTCCAACAGCTTTCGGGAACTTCCTTATTTTTTGAAGAGGCAGCGGTTATCATTCCCTGAGTCCCTGTAAGCTGCCTCCTGAAGAAGGACACAGAATATTAGGCGCTCTACAGACGCTCGACAATCTGCGATATTCGGACAGAAACACCTGAAACCGTATACCCTGTTATATTTCAAACCATTTAACGTTAGACGGTTGTGAGACACAGGCAAAAGCTATCTGCGCTTGCTTAAAACAGTCCATGTGAAGTGCAACACAGTAGAATGAAAGAGCCAACAAACAAACAAAAATTACCAGAGGGTGACTTCTGCGTTATATCTTTTTCCATGCAGCGCCCAGCGAAGTTCGGCAACTTCAGATGACAAGAAGCTTCGCACGGCAGGCGAGCTTCACCTGGTTACCACCGGCCACGCCCAATGGTCGCATTCGTGATTACGGGGTCGTCTACAGACCACTGCACCTGGTCCTCCCGTGCAGTCCGATCGAACAAACCGAGACCAAACTAATTGTGCCCAAGTCGTCGCAGCGCGTCGGCCTCGAAGAGCTACGTCCATACACCGTCTACATCATCTCTGTACACGCTGTGACCGTCAAACCCGGTCCAGAGTTCACGACCAACTTCACAACGGAACAAGCCGGTAAGTGGTCATGTCCTTCTGAAATCGCCCCTTCTGGAAGATTCTGGAAGACAGCTTTTTCGCATCTATGCAGGCGAGTTGGTCTATGATTACAAACTGGTAGCAGAGCGCAAAAATACAGAGACGAAGGGAGGAATGAACTGGACGAGCGCCGAACTTCAACTGAACGTTAATAAAAAAACAAAAAAAGCGACGTTATTACCCACACCGTCATAGCTTCGACACGTCTACTCAAAAAAGTCATTTCTTTCTTGTTTAAATACACCGATGTTTGACTAACACTGTTGCCACCCTCACTTCCTATTTCGTAGGCTTCCAGCAGTTCCCTTGCAGTTTTGTCAGCAACTTTGCCCAAAATTGTGCTGTCAAATTTCTGCTGACACATGCATGTGACACAGTGTAAAGAAGGTGGCCCTCCGTGGTAGACCTCAGCGAGAGTGCATGTTCGCGTGCTCGATCATTGATACATTGGCCAGTTTGGTGGATGCATACTCGGCCATAGCTTAGAGGAATACATAAACTACCCCAACTGCGCACTCAACGTACTTATTCCTGTAATTTATCGCACATTTTTTGCCTCTCTCACTTTTGTCAGCCACTCTGGGGCATAACTGCGACATCTTACTTGGCGCAGAAAAGACAACAGGCACATCATAGCGCCCCGCTATCTTTTTTATAATATTTGAGATCTTGTGTATATAGATGATTACTTCTGGCCTCTTATTTGGTTGTTTCCTATGTGGTTGGGGTCCCATCTTTATCTTCCTTGGTAGCTTTTCCGCCATCGCCAACATAACTGAAGATAGGAAGCCCGCGCGCTGCTAAGTCGTTCAACCTGCCTCCCAAAGCTCTCCTTAAGAGTATTGTGGCAAGACTTCTCTAAGGTCATCTGCGGACACGATGACGCGATGCCTCTTTTAACTAGCTTTGAGTGATAAGAATCAAAATGGTCCCTTTCAGTTGCGAGAGTGATTGAGCCATGACACACATGGCGCCCCATGAACTTCAATTTTATTTCAAGAAACTGAAAGAACATGCCGTCTTGGCGTTCGTGTGTAAATTTTAGTCTCCCAGAGTGTCGCGTGAAAAACATCCAACACTGAATTGGCAACGCTATCTTTTGAAGCCCCCTCAGGTGTTTTGGTTACCACCAGGTAGTCATCAACAAATCGAAATGCCTTGCTGACACTGCTCAGAGGACGACTACCTGGTGGTAACCAGCTAGCCGTCGAACGTGACGTAGGGCAACACCTCATCCCACGTTTTGTGTTCCACGTCCACGTACATTGAGATCACGTCGGCGATGGTCTTGTTTAATCGCTCTGTCAGCCCGTTGGTCTGCAAGTGGAATGCCGTTGTTCGTCGGTTGTCGGTGTGGCTCAGGCGGACTATGTCTTGTGTCAGTTGCGCCATAACTGATGAGCCCCAGTCCGTAATCAGGACTTGTGGAGCGCAGTGCCGGAGGACGATAGACTGAACGAAGAACCTGGCTACTTCCACAGCGATTCCCGACGGAAGTGCTTTTGTCTTGGCGTACCGGGTGAGATAAACATTTGCCACGATTATCCAACGTTTTCCCTGCGTCGACGGCCGGAATGGTCTAAGTAGGTCCATTCCAATCTGCTGGAACGGTGCAGTCGAGGGCACGATCGGCGACAGAATGCCTGCCCGCTTCGTCGGCGGTTTCTTCCGTCGCTGGCACTCGTGCAACAATCGTGTGTAAATGTGCATAGTCTTCGGGAGCCTGGGCCAGTAGCACTTCTCTCGGATCCTTGTGAGAGTCCTGCTGTTGCCAAGGTGACCAGATGTCGGGTCGTCGTGGCAAGCTTGGAAGATCTCTTCTCGGAGACTTGTAGGGATTACCAGGAGCATCGTCGAGCTGCTGCCCTTGAAGTTCTCTCTTTAGAAAATACCTTGCCGGACGGCGAATGTCGGTAGGGCACGCGAAAAGGCTTGGGGAATCGTTCCCCTTCGTCCCTCCAAGTGGTCGATCAGTGTGCGTAGTACAGGATCGTCCCGTTGGAGCGCTGCCATGCCGTTAACGCTACAGCCCCTATATCCTGGGAAAACTGGTGCCATTCATTGTGAAAATGCTCGAGACACGTGCCGCGCGCCAATTCTGGGAAGAACATGGCGTCTGAAATCTAGCTCAGTGCTGTGCTGTGCCGCCATGATCTTCCCAAGGGCTGCACGTTGCACGTTCCTCGTGCATCGACGCACCTTGCGCTACTTTTGGAACATGAAGCGACTTTAAATAACGATAAAGCCCCTTCCTTGAGGATACTTCCTTGAGGAACGCCTGATTAAATCGGTTTAATTTTATATAAATTACAATTTATATTATCATACTACCTACGGGAGGATAAATATGATTGTAAAAATTAGTACTTGCCCATAAAATCCATACATGTCTAATTTTGTTTTAAATAATAAGTTATGATCTCGATAGTCGAATGCTTTGGTAAAGTCAATGAATAAACCAAGCGTGAGCTCTCTTTTTTAAATTTTTTAAGAATATGTTCTTTTTTCGTGAGAAGTGCGAGTTCTGTAGAACGTTGTTTGCAAAAACCCAAATTGCGATGGACTTAAAATTTTACGGTTATCAGCAAATGCTGTTAGTCGTAGAAGTATATTTTTTTAGGCCTTTAGAAAGTCGTTTTTATTACCTTTCTTATATAGAACGCCTACTTTAGCCAGCTGCATTTGTTCAGGAAACACGCTGCCTAGCAAACATACATTAAAGACGTGCGTCAAAACAGAAAAAATAAGATCAATTACATATTTAACTGGCGTAATCTGTAATCCATCGGAGTCACAACTTTTACTATTTTTTAAAGCATTAGAGACAGATATCACTTCCGAACTAGTAGCAGGCATAAGAAGCAAAGATTGAATATTACGAACACTGATGTACTTGCAAGCAACTGACTAAGTATTTTCCTTACCTAGATTTACAAAATACCTAATAAACGCACTATCGTCGGTGACAGGTCAAGAACGAGGTGGAAGCTCCTTCCACCCCTTTCCACTTTAGCAGAGCAAACTCTAGAGAGGAGGTCGCCCCCTCTCCGGTGTTCGCTCTATTAAATTGGAAAGGGGTGGGAGGAACTTCCACTTCGTTCTTGACCTGTCCCCGACTATTCGCGACTCCAGCAAAACGGACGCCGCCAAGCGGGAAAACCGGGAACCAGCCGGTCCAGGTCGCTCCGCGCCCCTCCGCGTCTCTGGTGGCTTTCGCGGACACGTGCTGTCGGCGCGCGGTGGTGAACGCTGTAATTTGACGAAGGTCCATAAATTTCTTAAGTTTGCCTGAGTGTTCATTAGTGTGGTGAAGCCTCAGTAGATTGTTTCCTTCCATCACGTGTTTGAAAGCCCGTTTACTCCACAACACACGGTCGCGTGCTTTCGATTTCTTGGATGGGGAGGAATCACGGAAAAACGTTTTGATTTCTTGTCTGTCTTGAATCACATTCAAAGTGACGGCCACTTGGTAACTGATAAGTGGTTTCTTTATAAGGATGTAGAACAGTGGACTAAGGATGACAGACGAGGTGTTTCACTGGAGGGAACACCAATGTTGCAGTCAAGTGAAAGGTTCGATGGCTGCTTTTCTAGAGTTTGGTTGTGCTCGATTAGCTTCAAGTTTGAGCCACCCACGCCGGCCGGTGCGTTGGCTATTCATCTTGGCTGCTTTTCGCCGAAAAAACCTCTGGACCACACTGAAGGAGTTGGGCTGATTTCGCAATTCCTTGATTCAGGAAAACCTGCTCGCTGCATATGATTAATGAGGAAAATTATCTGCTTTCAAAAGGTGGGGGACGCGTCTCGCAAAGTTAGAAGCTGTCACGGCATTAGGATCTATCGCCCCTCCAATATTTATATTATACCCCCGTCGAAGCCAGCAGCAATATACGTCTACATTGCTCATATTGACCGGCCACAACAAATACTCCTTTTCTCCGTTCAGGATTCGAAGTCAAGTTCAATGCAGAAATGTTCTGAGTAATCTCCGATGAAGACTCTCCTCAGTTTGTCCGCATTCGTCTCCGTGCTACCGGCTAGAACCATTTGGCTAAGTTCAAGTAGTATCTCTCTGTTTGTCAAATATACCTTTATTTAGCAGTTCACCTAATAGCTAGTCAACTAAGTTCATATTTCAACCCGAAGAATATACTAATATCGCTTTAGTGGGACATAGTATGTAATATAATACATAACCCGCTCGTCAAAATTACTTCTCGATTGCTACTAAAACCTGAATTGAAATACGAGTATCAGCTGCTTAGTGAAGCGCCAGCGGGTTAACATGCTCCTTGGCTCAAGAAGCGCTTGCTTAATTTTCGGAATTTTCCTGCAGCCTGTGTTGTTGACCGAGCAGACGACTGGAGCTGTTTCTTAAACGCGGATACGCACAAAAGCTCGATTTCTCGGACAGATAAGTCGCATGGTCGAGGCATGCGAGTTAGCTAAAAATTACTCTCGGTGGAACAATTCTGTAGCCATCACCGCTTACCTTAGATGATCAAAACTAATTAGAGTCTATTACCGTTTCTCCGGAGCCCATAGTTTCGGTTTTCAACGAAGTCTCCGAAACGAAAGTTTGACATGAAAAGAACAAAAAAACACCGGCAAAACAAAACTATGCTCGGCAAGTTTATGCGCACCAGCTACACTAAACCGTCTCAGTTCAAATACCTATAAATTTGGGCATTAAACAAAATAAAATCTGTTAAATTGAATGCGCCACCTGTTCAAGCGGCCCGGCCGAGCTGACGCGACCTGGACTCAGCCGCCATGTTTGTTTGGTGGTGGCGCCCCTATAGGTCGCTGGAGTCGCGAATAGGAAATCCAAGCCAAGGATGACGCCTTTCGCACAGTCCTGAAGGACGACGAACTTGACTGGACAGGTCTCCCCATGAAGTTCGACGCGAGCAGTGCACCTCCCAACAGGCGTGATGAGGTGTCCTCCGGTGGTGCGTATAACCGGGCCGCCGGGCCGTCCCAAGGCATCGTGACTTTCCGAAGGCAGCGAGAGAGCTTCCCACCCAAAACGGAGTAATCTGCTCCGGTATCCACAAGTGCCGACGCGTCGTGGCCGTCGATGACAACGTTGAGGTTGTTGGGCACCGTTGCAAAATCGTCGTTCCGATGCATGTCGTCACTAGAGTGGGGGCCCTCCGACGTTCTTGGAGAATGTTTCCGACGGTCGTCTTCTGCAACTCCACCTCCAGGGGTTGCCACGCTTTGTTTCAACGACGAGGTAGGTGAGACAGGCTCAGACTTGTGTCCGTTACTCGAACAAGGAATTATTTACAATTACAGCTACTTGCCTTAAAATGTAACTGATTACCTTACGAATTACTCGCCGTAAAAAGTGATATATCAATTACTTCGTTTAGTTGATTACTTTTGCGTTACTCCAAAGGAACTCACAAAATATATTCAATGTTTAGTGCGTGTTTTTGGGGCGGAATTTATTGATTTGCCTAAAATAAAACCCGGATCAAATGCGCTGAATTAATTTTTTTACAGATGTTTAAGTTAAGTACTTAAAGAGGTCGAATCTATAAAAGAAGAAATGACTTAAAGTGGTGTTTGAGATTAATGGGTCCTGCGCTGGTCGACCTAGACAGTGTTGCATCACATGAACTTACGACGAATACATTTGGGCATTAACCTTACTAACGCTGGTGGAGGCCCACACACATCACTGCAAATAATCCTAGCTCAGCATGAGCGTACTGCAGAACACTGCTTCCACATGCTCGCACTGACTGCTTCATGTTGCTAAAGGGCTATTTTTGTTAATTTAAATGGTTTAGTAGTGGGAACAAAATGCTCTACTTGCTTGCTACGTTTCTAAGACTGCTGTGTTATGAAGGTTGCTATCCGACCGAATGACTTCTTTTTTCTTGTTCACCAAATTGAAATAATAATGCGCAAAGTCGCAGCTAAACTGACTATGCCGTTAAGAAATTATCAAAAAGTATTATCGTCAACAATCAGCTCGCGCCCACGTCTCACACGTTTACAGCCGTTCTCTCCGATCTCAACTCGAGGGTCCATGTCAGCCACTGCTCATTCAGTGCTTCGCTTTCCCAAAGTTTCGGTCTAACATCCCGCATGCACAGTCCGTTAACGAGAACCCCCACCGTCCCCAACTGGAACTTCCTCCAACATTCTCCTTTCTAAGAATGCGGCTTGGAAGTCTGAAGCTCTTTCGGCAGAGCTCCCTTGCCTCCTCATTGCATGACGTCGAAAGTGGCGAGGGGTTTAGGCCGATCTCCATTTAAACTGACAGCAGAGCTTTATTACGATTCTGCTGTTACAATAAGCTGCCAGTGACACATCGCCGATGCATGCATATTCTGCTTCACTAACCCGCTAGAGGGAAGTCACATGGCACAAAGCGCATAGCTGGTTAAAACAGTATTTAGCTTTTACAACGCTCAGGCGTGAACAGGGGCCAGGCCACACGCTGTTCTTTAATTGTGTGTTTGCGGGGCGGGCGCACCTTAGGCAGAAACATCAATAAACAATCGAACAGCAAAAATGAAAGTCAGATAGTGAAGGAAGGGGGGGGGGGTATCATTTCGGCCCGTTCTAGTTTCGACCTTCTCAAAAAGACAAAGACCATTCTCAAAACGTTTTTCTCGGTTTGGCCGGACACATTTGGTTCGCTCTCGTTACAGCCTTTGCGTTCCATCCTGCAAAAAAAAAAAATGACCGCGTCTTTACGTGGTGAATGATGTTGATTGGGGCGAAGCTCTGGTGCTGCTGATGATACTGATTTTATTGTTCATAAGTAGTGCTGAGTTCCGGGTTGCGTTTCGACTTCATTATTACTGCTTTATGGTCGGTGAAATGCAGAGCTAGTGGTTCTTCTAGCGGATCAGCTTGGATCCGCTAGAAGCCGATGAGAACGCATCTCCACCGCTTAAGTCAACGGTCCATGTCAGAAAGAGAATGCGTGGTATGGAACGTGGTTATATACGCAATTGAGCATTTGACCGAAGCTCCCTCTCGTCTATAAACGTTGAGCCAATGCATGCAAAGTTTAACGCGATTATATACGCATTTGACCGCAGCGCCCTCTCCTGTATAGACGTTGAGCGGCTACATGCAACGTTTCATCCATGACAGAAACCCCAGCTCTTGAGTTACTACCACATCTCAGATCCCCCTACTCATCCCGCAGTCGGGGCCGAGTGGTTAAGGCGATGGACTAGAAATCCATTGGGGTCTCCCCGCACAGGTTCGAATCCTGTCGACTGCGCAAACATTTTTTTTTTAAGAAGACAGATGGGATGGCAATCGATGTGAGCACGGACACCGAACGGACAAGGTTAGATCCTAAGAAGCTTCGCCCCTAAAAAAGAAATGGGTGCAATTTGACGTGTCAGTGTCATGGCTTATGATCGCTTAGGCCCGAAGAAGCTTCTTCGAGTCCGTCCCCTCCCTCCTTCTAAAGGCGCATTCCCACCGGCGATGTAAGCAGTCGCGCGATGAGGAACGCTATATTCACCTTCCGTCCAGACGCAGGGGATGCTACGAGGAACGGGACCAATCAAGCAGCGTCAAAAGTGCAAATCACTAAGCTTGTTCTGTTTATGATTGGTGCAGCGATAGAAAAACACAGACAGAAACATTACGAACACCATGATGGTGCCCTTTTGACGCTGTCTGATTCGTCATATAATCTCGTAGCATCGGCTGCGTCTGGACGGAAAGGTGAAACGAAGTATAGATCGCATCGCAAAAAAATTCGACGGTCACACCGGCGTGCGCGATGAGCGAGTCCAACGCCTTCGTAGGCGAGTCGTTCTTCGAAAACTCTCGCTCCGAACGCCGTTGATTGGCTGAGCCGCTCCGCGACTATATCGCATCGCAGAAAGTCGAGTCAGGAAGCGACTGCTCAAATCGCGTCGCTTTTTTGACCGCGATGGTCGCTTTTGCGATGAAAGTTATCGCGCGACTAGATCGCATCGCCGGTGGGAACGCGCCTTAACTGAACTACACGCACGCGCTCACACACACACCCACGCACGTGCATTGGTCCCCCGGCTTGGCTAAGGGTTCATGGAATACGTCTGTTCTGCTCTTCAAACATGCAGCGAGGGTCAGGACCAGCTCGTTGGGTTGTCCCGAAGTTGTCGCAGGCGCTGGACAATAAAACACCCGAACTGCGTCTTTGTGTCAAGGCACGGCTTCTGTACCTCCCTCCTCCCGAGCCGCGGGAGGGTGCACTGGGACTAGTGCCCCCCCCCCCCCAACAAACAAACACACACACATACACACATGCGCACGCACACGTGCACGCGCACGCGCACGCGCGCACTCCATTGATGCAACACTGCGCTGTCGCGTTTTCCGAGAATCCCTTTCCTCTCTCTGGCTAGCACTTTCTTCGTCGCGAACCCGCATCTAGTGTGAACGTGTTAAAAGTGCGGATATAATTGCTTCGCCCTTCTTCCACCATCTTTTTTTTTCGGATGGTGAAATGTAACGGTATTTGTAGCTCGTTACTCAGAAAGTAAGGGAATTACTTTAGAAATTACATTTTCGGAAAGGAAATGGATTAACTACTAAATTACAAAAAGTAACGGATTACAAGTAATCCCGTTACTTGCACCGGATTACTTCCATGTCTGGACAGGCACTCTCGGCGGGAGCTACGACGTGGCGACGCCACACGTCGCGGTGACGGCGAACGGGATCCCCGTGGGAAAGCGGGTGCTGGTGACAGCGTGCGGTGCGATGCGGCGGCTTCCTCGGGTCTCAGTTGTCGCCACGGTCGGTCTTCTTGAGCCGGGGCCTGGGCTTGCGCCGCGAGGCCGCTGGAGGGTACGCTTCCTTTGCTGCGGTATCCCGCACCTCCACCAGAAATGTCACGGAGTAAAGTGAAGAGGCTATAAAAAATGCCATTGAAAAGAAAGCTTTAATCGGCGAAGTTGTCCAAACAAAATAAGGAACGAGCGTCGAAACGGCACAAAATCCGGGCGGCGATTTGGCGGGCGGCATAACAGAAAGCAAGAATGAGATTGATTCGACAAGGTCACGGGCAGCTCCCTATCTAATGTGCGTCGGCATCGCGCGAATACGGCTCAGAAGGTTTGAGCACCGGGCGTTCGGGTTGAGAATGAACAGACACTTTCGACAACAAAAAAACTAGGACGAAATGATAAAAGTTACGTCCTGAGTAAGAATAAACGCGAATCTTTTTGAATTTCGTGACCTAACGCCGCTTATTCGGCCCTGTGCGCGGCAATATTACAAAAAAGATAGCGGGGTGCTACGATGTGCCTGTTGTCTTTTTGGCGCCAAGTAAGATGCCGCATTTATGAACCATGGCTGACAGAGGTGGGAAAGGCAACAAATGTATCACAGGTATAAGTACGTTGAGTGCAGAGTCGGCGTCGTATATCGTATTCCGCTAACCTGTGGATGAGTATATATCGGCCCGACTGGCCGATGTCTCAATAAACGAGCATGCGAACATACACTTTCGGTGCGGTCTACCGCTTAGGGAGCAGCTTCTTTTACAATGAGTCACAAGCATGTGTCAGCAGAAAGTTGACAGCATCACGATTTTGGGCAAAGGGGTTGACGAAACTGCAAGGGAATTGCTGATAGCCTACATGATAGAACATGAGGATGACAGTAACGTATCAACTTGCTTTTGAGTGGAGGGGCAAACCAAACAGTGCTTACTTGAGCCGACATGTCTCATCTTACTCAGCATGCTGAATACACAAGAGAACGACCGGTAACCTATGTCTGATGTTTGTACACAGTTCCCGAGGGAACCCCGACGGCCCTGAACTACTCGAAAGGGACTGGTGGCGAGTACGTGATCTTCTGGGGGCCCGTCCCCTGTGAACTTTCCAACGGCGTCGTGCGCCGCTACTACTTGGAACTGGACAGCGCCGACCCGTGGGAGAGCACGCTGGTGAACCACACCACGGCGGACATGAGACTCGGCTTCAGCGACCTGCTGCCCTACACGCGCTACCGGGCCAAAGTGTACGCAGAGAACGACGCGGGTCGCTCTCAAGTCGGTGCCGAGCTCAACTTCACCACGTCACCTGCCGGTGAGACATTCCTCACTGAATGACTGACAGCACGAATCAACGATACAGATGTCGTTTGTTTGTGTAAATATGTTTAAGGTAGCACGTGTAAAAACCAAAAACCAAAACACACGGATGTGGAGAAAATGCGTGAACGTGACTTGTCATTGGCAACTTCATTAAAACCGATATATGTTTAATTCTGGTGGCATTATTCGCTTTTCGCATAGTTCCTGATTGGACTATTAATGCGTTAGCATTAGAAGCCACATGATAGGGAAAAGCTGACGGCGTCCGTCCGTGGACAAAACAGTGGAAAGGGAAGCGCGCCTGGTGGAGAGGAGGAAAGTAGGGAAGGACAAAGGCGAGAGGGAGACGACGTCACGGGGCGGAAGCCAATGCTGATGCTGGGGCGAGTCTGAACTTGCAGGTGTGCGGATCGCGTATCCCTTGCTTTGTGCTACTAAATGGGGTGTGAACCAAGTACTAGCGCTGGCACAAGTAGGCGGCAAAAAAGACGGATGTTGAACGAAGGACACTGGCTGCCGAAACCGGTGAACAAGGTGAACAGAGAAAGCAGCATCAGGCAGCGGATACCGCTGCTAAGCATGCATGGCGGGTGAACGAGACAGAAGAGCGGAAGTAGCGCCCTGCTCGGCTGGCCGAAATGCGAGCAGCCGAGCTACAGCGTGAGCGAAATCGATTGAACACACTTTAAACTGACCGCATTAATCTGTTTCTTAACTAATCGCGCTGATATCTATACTACAGAGGTGCTCAAAGCTGCTGAATTCATTATTGAAAGCATGAATAGCAGAAACCTCCGGAGTCAAAAGAATGAAAATAAAAACTGGTTTTGTAAATGGAAAAAATATCGCTAAACCTTTTATCTCAAAATCATCATAAAATCGTTGTGGGCTATTCTGGCGTTTACTAGGACTGAAACAAATTGTGAAACGGAAAGAAATTAAAAATGACTCACCTATTCTTCACTTCATTTGGCCCAAATAAACGCCACAGTAACACATACTATTTTTTTTAGTGTACATGCAATGTATAGAGAAAAAAAGTTTTTGATTTACTCAGAGGAGCTAACCGTTCCGATCTGTCTGGACACGCCCGTCAGTATATCGTGTCGGTAAACGAGACTGTGGACAGTCAGGTCCGCTGAGGACGGTGCGTCCACGAGTAACTACACGGCGTGCAAGTTCGCCTGCTTCTCGCGCACCTCGTGTGTTTGCCCCCCCCCTCCCCCCCACCCGACATGAACCAATGCTGGCGCGGGCTTCGCTGCCTTGTCATCGCGCATTATCTACGCGTTCTCGGTATCACCCTTTGATTGGCGTGCCCCTCTTGGCGTTCCGATGCGCCAAATTATTAGAATACTTGCTCGCCGTATAGAAGTTCAGGGGGCTTCCCACGCAGGGACGATAAGCGCCGAACGCTCGATGTTCAACGGCAGAGTTGGCGGCATAATATGACGTTCCAGCAGCTTTCGGCCAATTCCTTACTTTTTGAAGTGACATCATTTACCAAGTCCCTGAAAGCTGTCTCCTGAAGAAGGACACAGAATACTAAGCGCTTTACAAACGCTCCACAATCTGCGAGATTCGGACGGAACCAGCTGAAACCTTACACCCTGTCATGTTTCAAGACATTTAACTTTAGAGGGTTGTGAAACACACGCAAGAGCTTCCCGCCCTTGCTTAAAGCAGTCCAGTTGAAGTGAAAACGGGTATAATGAAAGAGCCAACGAACACACGAAAATTACCAGAGTGTTACTTCTGCGTTATTTCTTTTCCATGCAGCACCCAGCGAAATTCGGCAACTTCAGATGACAAGAAGCTTCGCACGGCAGGCGAGCTTCACCTGGTTACCACCGGCCACGCCCAATGGTCGCCTTCGTGATTACGGGGTAGCCTACAGACCAGTGCGCCTGGTCCTTCCGTGCAGTCCGATCGAACAAACCGAGACCAAACTAATGGTGCCCATGTCGTCGCCGCGCGTCAACCTCGAAGAGCTACGCCCATACACCGTCTACATCATCTCTGTACATGCTGTGACCGTCAAACCCGGTCCAGAGTTCACGACCAACTTCACAACGGAACAAGCCGGTAAGTGGTCGTATCCTGAAATCGCACCTTCTGGAAGCCAGCTTATTCGCTTCTACTAGAACGCGCCTCTTCTGAGCCTTCATTCGATGGCTAATCAATGTAGCGATGCAGGCGAGTTTGGTCATAATTACAAACTGGTAGTAGCGCGCAAAAATACAAAGACCAAGATATAATGTATAGGAGGAGTGCCGAACTTCAAGTGAACGTTTAATGAAAACAAAACACCGAGGTAACCAACCATACCGTAGCGTAAACACGTGTTCAAAGAAGTTATTTCTTTCTTGTGCTAATAGAGCGATGTTTTACTAACACAATTCTTACCTTCCTTTCCTATCTCGTAGGTTTCCAGCAATTTCCTCGCAATTTTTTCAGCCTCGTTGCCCAAAATCGTGCTGCCAAATTTCCGACTGACACATGCATGTGAAACAGTGTAAAGAAATGTGTCCCCCAGTGGTTCACCACAGCGAAAGTGCGTGGTCGCGTGCTCGATCATTGACAGATCGGCCAGTCTGGCCGATTAATACTCGTCCACCGCTTAGCGGAATACGATGAACCACCCCGACTGCGCACTCAACGTACTAATTCTTGTGATTCATCGCACATTTGTTGCCCCTCCCACCACTGTGAGCCACTCTGGGGCATAACTGCGACATCTTACTTGGCGCCGAAAAGACAACAGTCACATTGTAGTGCCCCGCTATCTTTTTCATATATTGAGAGATCTTGTATATGAGGGATTACTTCTGGTCTCTTATATGGTCATTACCTATGTGGTTGGGGACCCGTCTTTATCTCCCTTAGTAGCTTTCCCTACACCGGCAACGAAACTGAAGCCGGGAAGCCGCGGTGCTAAGTCGTTCAACCTGCCTCCCAAAGCTCTCCTGTGGAGTATGTTGGAGAGACTTCTCTAGGTCCGCCTACAGACACGATGACGCGATGCCCCTTTGAACTAGCTTCGAGTGACAAGAATCAAAGGGCAAGAGTCCCGGGCTTGAGTTGAGCTAGTTGGTGCATTACTAGGATAGGGCCAGCTTTAACTTGGGAGACGAGAAAACGTAAAAACAGAGATAGAAGAAGGAGACAGAGATAGAGATACTGCTGGACTACCAACTATCGCTTTAATGCTTCTTCCTCTTCTTGAACCTTAACTGTGTGCTTCTTCTTTTCTGCTCATCCTTAGAGCGCCATACAATCCAAGGATGAAATGAAATAAAATAAAATGAAATTAAATGAAATGAGAGCCACATGCGTTCCACATACAACCCCAGAATGACAAAACCGCTCTCCAGCAGTGCGTGACACACCTCTAATACTGTTTTTCTTTTGAGGTGAGCTTTAGCAGGACGTGGCACACCGCAAGTACAGTTTTTCTTTTGTGGTGAGCTTTATGGATGGCACGCTGACGCATGTCTCTTCGTTTTCTTCGATGGCCATGGTCTCCAGCATCTCTCGTGCATACGGGTTTCTGTGTTTTCCGAGAATGGTAAGGCTGCTGAACGCTGCGCTGCATTTACAGCTGCGGCAATGAGCTGGTAAATGGCCCGCTGTAGTTCCCTTGAGAGATAGGCCAGACTGGCAGGTGTATTAATGATAGGACACGTGAGCACGCAGCATCTCTCAACCTTCGACCACATGGTCAGTAGTGCGATGTTCTACCCCTGCGCCAACTGAGCTTTTTTTTTTTTGTCTTTATGACAGTTTTATTCAGCAACGGCATGTTCAGGCTACAAATACATTTGCTTAGCACACATCATTAAGAACGTTTGGAGTTTTCACATAGTTTTTCACATTTCTTTACCCACGGAGGCAGGTCGTCTTGATCCGTGTAGGTACAGCGTATTTGTGTTACAAATTCCACGAAGTATGCTTCAACTGGCCGTGGGTTAAGGTCTGCGTTTCTAACTGCCATCCTGGAGCACCAAATACTATATAGACCAACTAGCATTATGAGGTCGTACGGCACAAGTTCATGAGAAGTAATTGGAAGAAAACGAATCGATTGTGACGTTATTTCTAAGTCCTTTTTCAATGTCCTCTGTAACACGTCCCAAAACAAAAGGGCGTCCCAACAAAAAATAAATACATGCTCTATGGTCTCAGGCGTTTTACACAATAGGCAGTTGGTGGTCCAAGGAACAAAATTCCTTTCTCGTGGAGCCATGCTTTCACTGGGAGGGTCGAGGTGTGAAGTTTAAAGAAGAAACTTTTTGCACGCGGCGGGATCGCCATTTTCTTAACACGACAAAGAACATCCTGGCCAGGGCTTTGTCTGTGCACTGCGCGATACAAGGGCTCTGGAAAAAGAGTGTCATACAGGGCATTGGACAGGCCCTTTCTATTTACAGACGACAAAAAGTCTCTGGAAAAGCGAACTGACAAAAAATTGTACGTATCGACAACCTCCTTGAGAAAACCTCCTATTTTGGATGGTTGCTCCCCGCAGCTTGAGACCAAAAAAGTAGGCAAGTGCCACGCCAATTTTGTTTGAAGGACAGTGCGCATAAATGGTTGTTCGATGTCTCGTAGAAAAATGAATCGTGACACAAGTTTTCGGACAAACAGGTGTGCAAGGCCCAGTCCCCCCAAAGGAATGCGACGGAAAAGGTTATCTCTTCTCATCGGTTCCCAGCTCGATTTCCAGATAAACATAGCACAGATTCTATGGACTTTGTGCATACTACTTCGAGTACATTGCAACACTTGAAGCACATACATGAGCTTGGCGACAAGGAAGATGTTACAGGCCGTTGCCCTCGCAAAAATTGACAAGTCACGGTTCGGCCAGCGTGATACTTTCCGTTTCAGTTCGGCTGTTGCTTCGGACCAGTAAACACCAGGATTGTGCATATGCTGGAGTGGTACACCAAGGTATTTTGTAGGCGTCAAGCCCCATTTGATTCCTTCGAACTCCAAAGGCTTTGTAGCCCATGAGCCGTGCCAAAAACCATAGCATTTTTCTAGATTTACAGCCGCACCACTAACGTCGCAAAAGTGTTTAACCAATGCGATAGCGTTAGTCAAACTTCTTTTATTGCTGCAGAAAACTGCAACGTCGTCGGCGTACGCCAATACCTTGACTTCGAGCGCGTTGAACAGAAAACCATGTACATTCACGTTGTTCGCAACACTCAAACAGAGAGGTTCCAAATAAAGTGCGAACAACAATGGTGAGAGGGGGCAACCCTGTCGCACTGAGGACAGTACGGGAATGCTCGCAGTTACGTTACGGTTTACTCTCAGTCGTGTGGAACAGTTCTGATATGCCATTCGCACTCCGTCATATAAAACGTGTCCAATGTCAACATGCCGCAAAATGGCCCAGAGGAATTTATGGTGCACACGATCGAATGCCTTCTCGAGGTCAATCTGTAGCATGGCAATCTGATCTTTTCTATCTGTACAACAGTCTAGAATGCTTCTGGCTACATGAATATTTGTTTGTATTGTTCTACCCTTTATACCACATGTTTGATGATCGCCTACCAATTGGCATATTACATGCTGCAGCCTTCTATTGAGAATTCTTGCAAATATTTTATAATCTACATTGCAGAGACTTATTGGCCTATAGCCCTCTACACGACGCAACTTGGCGATATCCTCAGATTTTGGAATTAAAACCGTGTGAGTTCTCAGGAAAGACAGTGGCAATATTTTTCTCTTATAAGATTCTTCGATGACAGCGAGCAAAATAGGACAGAGCCGACTTTTGAATTTTTTGTAAAAAGTTGAACAAAGTCCGTCAGGACCTGGCGTTTTACCCCCGGGCAAGTCGCTTATTGCTCTTTCTACTTCTTCAACGCTGATAGGTTCCTCCAGCCATTCCCGCGTGTTGTCGTCTAGCCTCGGCATAAGAGACAGGAGGTCTTTCATTTCACAATCGCGCCTTCCTGAAGTGAGTGAAAATATCCGTCGGTAATATTCTACAAACGCCTTCTCGATGTTCGTGCTATCCGTGGTGAGGGTGCCATTCCTCTCGATTTCGGTTATTTCTTTGGACATTGCATATCTTTTTTCAGCTATCAAAGCTTGCTTGGTAGGTTGTTCGCCGCAAAGAAACCTTTGCGTTCTTGCGCGGACCACAGCACCTTCATATCGCGCTTTCTGAAAGCGTTCGAGTTGTGCTTTGATATTTTCTATGTCTTTTACTCCTTGACCAGGGTTAGTAAATTCTGCTTCACTCAGGGCCTCTAAATTGTGCTGCAGTTTTCGCTCTTCTGCCCAGGCGTAAAACTTGAGCGTGCTCGATCTTTCGATTGCTGACATTTTAACCTCCTCTTTGAACCGCTCCCACCGTTCTAAGGGGCACATCCCGCTTTGCTCAACCATTTTATCAAGGAGATCGTCCACTGCAGCTTCAAATGTCTTGTCTTTAAGTAGGCCTACGTTCAACTTCCACAATCGCCAGTTAAACTTTGACCTAGGGGTTTGGTTTTCTCCAATTGTAACATTTACGAGACAGTGGTCACTAAAGAACACAGGTTTTACGTGATAAGATCCAATGTTATTTACAATGTCGCTAGAAAAATAAATGCGGTCAAGGCGTGCGTGAGAGGATTTCTGAAAATGTGTGAACTGAATTTTCTTTATACTTTTTGAAATGTAAAAAACATCTTCCAAATTATTCTCAGCGATTATTTCACTCAGGACATTTGCACTAGAATCACTTACGCTCGTGAATGGAGTTCTGTCTCTTGCTTCACAAATGCAATTAAAGTCGCCTAGAAGTATAGTGGTCCGATCAGATTTAATGTAATGTGAAATGCCTCGGAAGAATGCCTCCCGTTCACTAACCTTACAAGGGGCATAGATGCAAATTACTCTCCACTGCTCTTCCATCAAATTAAAGTCACACAAAATAAAACGCCCATGGTCATCGGTAATGACACTCACGTCTGAAAGGGGAACAGACTTTTTCAGGAATAAAAACAACCACCTGCAGTGCCAACTGCATGCGTTACGCATACCTCGTACGAGGTAAGAAAAGGCTGTAACGCCCTTGTCACCTGCTCTTCCTCCGCCATTTTTGTTTCTTGTAAGGCCAAAAAGTCTAATTGCTCCTCGTGGAGCAAACGTAGCAGCTGGTACTGTTTTCGAGTAGAGTTTAGTCCTCTAATGTTGAGGGTTCCAAATGTTAAACCTTTAGTGGAAGGGCCGGTTTTTTTCGCGGAAGCATTGTTGGGATTGGAGGAGGAAGCGTACATTGGAAAGCGACATATCAACAACCTCACATGGAAGTTACATCAAGCATAACTTGGCAACTGGCACTAGTAAAGAGAAAGTGGAACTAAGAAAGACATGACCTAAAGCGTTCGCAGTTTGAATGTAACCGGAAAGTAACCACCTTCTACGAGGTTCGCTCTCGTCCATTGCCTGGGGGAGGGCGGGGCTTGCACCGTTTCTTCCTCCCGTGAACTGGAGTCCAGTCAGACCCCTCCTCTACGAGGTCTAAAGGCCTCTTTGAGGGGTCAGCGCCGTCATCCATTTCCAGGTCGTCTTCGGACGTGATGTCTGAATGGTGATCGCTCATGCAAGCTGGCTTCGTTAACTGGCCCTTTGAGGGGTCCGAGGCAGCACCGTCGACGTCCGGAATGATGCTCCCAGGCGCAGGGTTGTCAGCTCCCAGGCAACTTGGCAAGATGGTGTCGCTCTCCCGTGCTAGGTCTCCCTCTCGACCGGCCAGAGGACCAGATGAGATGGTTTTGTTCTTCCGGGATAGGTCTCTTTCACGACCACCTTGGCAATTAGACGTCAAAGTGTCGTCCTCTCGTGCAGGGTCTCTCTCACGACCAGTTGGACAACCTGACAAGGTGGTGTCATTCTTCCGTTCTAGGTGTACTTGTCGTCCGTCTGTAACCTTTGGGTCACCGGAGTTGACTGGATGTGGAATGTCGTCTTCGCCTTTCTCAGCTTCTTCTTCATCAATGAAGAACTCCGAGTTTTCTTCCCCAGGAGCAGGCAGCATCACGGTGGCATATGTTCGAATGCAGTCCTCTTGCTCGTGGCCATAACGATTGCACTTGTCGCAGTGGGGAACTCGGCACTCTCTGCGAATGTGGCCTGTCCTCTTGCATCGGAGGCAGAGTGGTGCCCTCCCTGGAACGACGACCAGGACCTTGCTGCCGAACATAACCAGCTGGTGCGGGAGGTGATCTTTTGTTGTGCCCTCCTTGAGGTTCATTTTAACAAATCTCGTTGTCGTCTGAACATTCTGGAATCCTTCCACCCTCCACGTGTCCCGGGACACTTCGTTCACCTTCCCGTAAGGCACCAGGGCCCTCCGTACTGCATCGTCGCTTATGTGAATCGGTGTCCAGTGCAGTCGTAGTCGGACCTCGCATTCGTCAGGGTCGATGAGCAAACAACGTTTTTCTTTCACGACCAGTTCTTTTGCCGCAAGAAGCTTCCTCTTCGCAGTCAGAGAGTTAAACGTGAAGAGCCAAACATGGTTCATTTGGTACTGGCCAGCTCCAATCAAATCTTGCAGAACGCCGTGGCGTTCCATTTGTGTTCGAAAATCGTCTATCTTGTATGGGCGTCCGGAGGTGTCACAATGCGCAAATACAGAGTTCAAAACTTCGGTACCTGTGGGCAGAGAGGCAGAACCACTCGGTAGGAATCCTGAGACATTTCAGCAGATGAACCACGGCCGGTGAAAGCCGTTGCAGACGCTCCTCGGGAGCTCATCAAACTTGCGACCGTTCGCAAACGGTGGCACGCGCTTCTCCCCTGCGCCAACTGAGCAGTGAGGAACTGGACTTCCTCCTTTCATTAAAACCTCCGTTCCTCCCTTCTCTGGGCAACTTGACCACAACAAAGAGGAACAGTCGCCGTTGCTACCTTTCTCCTCCTTTTTTTCTAGTGGTAACCAAAACGCCTGAGGGGGCTTCGAATGATAGTGTTGTCAATTCAGTGTTGGATGTTTTCACGCGACACTCTGGGCCGCTAAAATTTACGCACGAACGCCAAGACGGCATCTTCTTGCAGCTTCTTGACCTAAAATTGAAGTTCACGGAGCGCCATGTGTGTTGGCTCTATCACCCTCGCACAAAGGGAGTATTGCCTTTTGATTTTTCTCACTCGAAGCTCGCTAAAAGGGGCATCGCGTCATCGGTTCTGCAGACGGACCTATAGAAGTCTTGCCACAATACTCTTAAAGGGATTGTCCGGTCGAAACCGGAAGTACTTAAGTATTTGCGCTCGTTACGTCCAGGGAGCCTTCATGTACACAAACGTCATTTTTATTTTGATATATGATCTCCCGTTATTAATTAAACCTTTCATGAGCGTATGTACGAAACTGCACCCCGAATTTCGCCAGTGTCAATGGCTGACATCCGTAGCTCCTGCGTGACGTCACAAAACGCAAAGGTTTGTCGGATGGTCGGGATAACAAGCGTTGGTCGATGGATGTCTTGTATTTTGCTTCGAATTATATAGTCTCCTAGGCTGTACCCTACTGAAATACGGTTCTTTTAATGCAGTTCCCAAGCGTGTGCAAGAAATGTCGCGCCTTTTAGCAGGATATTACTCGAAAACAGAGATAAGCTTCGAGCAAACGTATGCCGTTTCGCGCAAACACAACTGCGACGGCCGCCGATCGAACTAGGAGCGCTTGCAAAGCAAAGGATGCAGATTTCACCTCTGAAGCGGCAACTAGGTACACGAAGCGGAATCTGGGTACGCATTTCTGCGGATCCATCATCCACTGGATCGGTGATGAGGCTGCGGGTCGTTCCCTCAGAGGCGATGTCCGCGGGTCGAAGGCAAACGGCGAATCGTTCAAATGCATGTCGTCACTTGACTTGGACGAGCTTGGTGAATCGTAGCCACGCTCTATTTTCCCATGCGGGTCAAACAAATTTTGGCTGCACGCGTGCTAAATACAACTTCTGGTATCGTTTCCAGGTGGTTTAGCTGTTGGTTTCGGTTTCGCTGCATAATCAAATTGATTGATCCGATTCGGGCGAGGAGTGGATGGACGTAGTTTAATATCGTTGGCACAGCATCACACCTCAGCTTACGAGCTTTGTGTCCGCTTAGAGCTCAGCTCGTAGCTCTCTTTTGTGAGATGATTGCTGCATAAGCGGGATCTCGATCTTGACGGGAATTCAGTCCCTACGCACGGCGACGGTCCATTTTGCTCGTCACTGCACGTCTCGCGGAAAAGTGCGGAACGTCATGTCTTGGCTCGCATGTGCTGCCCGGTGGTTGTGGCACCCAACCGCGCAACAAAAACCTCACCCAACCACGAAACAAGTCGAGCACAACAACAAACATGAAACACGCTGAAGCGTTCACTCGCAGTTAAACCAGTTAAACAACGAGACAGAAATGCTCGCTTTGTGTTGTGTGACGTCAGAGCTCCAATGTTGCCACCGAAAGCAGCGTTTACGCTAGAGTGCGGTTGGAGCAGTATAAATTCAATTACTCCTGCAGAGGGGCATAGAAAATTCAGATATTGCACGTACGATGGGTCTCGAGGCAATAACAATGATATTCAATTGTTTTCTCGAATACAAAAATTGACCGGACAATCCCTTTAAGGAGAGCTTTGGGACGCAGGTTGAACTACTTAGCGCCGCGGGCTTCCCAGCTTTAGTTTTTAAGGCGAAAGCCTTACTTCTCTTATTACGCGAAAAGGTGGCGGCGTTGTGCCCGAAAGATGGCCTTAAAAATACGTCGTCAAGCACGCGCCGCTCAAGGTCAAAGCGGACGTGCCTGAGAAATAAAACACAAGGAAAAGCACAGCAACGCAGATGCTTCGTCACGGAAGCCGTGAAGCAGGCGGGGGCGCCGCGCCTGCGCAGTGGGGGAGTGTGAGGTCACCGCCGGAGCGCCGTATGCAAAAAGAAGACGTGGTGTGCTGCCCCGCTGACTCCGGCGCGTCAGTTGCGCTTCGGACTTCATCTGTGCTCGTTGTGTGCTTCGTGGGATGGACTTTGAGGCGACCGCATCCACATCTACGGCCTCGACATCGGCAGCAGCGTCTACATCCACGGAGGCAAGTGTGGCCGCCCCGCAAATACGCCGAAGCCGAGGAAGCAGGCCAACGAATACGCAGAAACGCACACCGAATACAATACCTGCAGAAACAACTTTCATATGTCTAGAAACATTACTCGAAAACATTTCAACCCCGGGACTATCATGCTTTCGCATTATTACACTTAAGCATGCGGTCTTAAGTGTCTTTGGCGAAGTTTGTTGGCGGTGGCGGAAAAACTATTAAGGAAGATAAACACGGCACTCCAACCACATAGGGAACGACCAAATAAGAAACAAGAAGTAATCCCTTATACACAGAAGATCTTCAGTGATAAGAAAAAAGATAGCGGAGCGGTACGATGAGCCTGTTGTCTTTTCGGCGCCAAGTAAGATGTGGCAGTTATGCCCCAGAGAGTGTGATAGATGTGGGAGAGAGACAACAAACCTTCGATCAATGTCAGGAATAAGTACGTAGAGTGCGCAGTCGGTGTGGTTTATCGTATTCCGCTAAGCTGTGGACGAGTATACATCGGCTAGACTGGCCAATGTGTCGATGAACAAGGACGCGAACATGCACTTTCGCTGCGGTCTACCACTGGGGGGACAACTTCCTATCCACTGCTTCACATGCATGTGTCAGCTGAAATTTGACAGCATCACAATTTTCGGCAAAAGAGCTGACAAAACTGCAAGGGAATTGCTGGAAGCCTACGAGATAGGAAAGAAGGTGATAATTTTGTCAGTCAAACATCGGTGTATTTACACAAGAAAGATATAACTTTTTGAGCACGTCTTGACGCTATGATTGTGTGGTTGTTTACCTCGGTGTTTTCTTTTCAATAAACGTTCAGCTTAGGTTCGGCGATCGTCCTGTCTATTCCTCCCTTTGTCTCTGTATCTTTTGTGCACTGCTACCAGTTTGCATTCGATAGCTTCACGCTCTAGCCAAGGCACCTTAAACTTTTGCCAAAATAGCGCAGAATGAGCACCGCCCGAAGCGGAGCGCCCCACAATTCCAACGGTTGGTGTTGTCTGCTTCTTTAAGGCCTTCGCATTGACGAAACACTGCGGCGACAGCAACACATGTTCATCAACCTTTGGCCAACTTTGTTCTTGGTCGCCCTGTTGCCCGACAAACCTGTCACATCGCGGGAACAACAGCAACACAGGCGACAGCAACAATGTTGCCTCGATGTGAGAAATTTCGGCAACAAAAACAGCAGCAACTTTTTCGGACGACGCGTGGTGACCATATCGATGGATAAGCGGATCACTGCCGTCAACACGACAGGTCGACAACACAGATATCTTCGATTGCAGACTTGCCTATCAATAACGTGGTTATTTAAGAGCTTACTCAAAGAAAGGCCCTGAAAAGGCGATTTAAAATAATGATGGAACGGCCGGCGTGCAGCTAAAATAAGTTTAGGAATGTTTTTACTGCATAATTACGCAAAGCGATTGTCGAAATGGTCACAGCTACGGTCGCAAACGTTCAGATGTTTGTTGAAATTAGGACAGCCAAGAGAGCAGCTCACACTACTGCTAATGAAATAAAATGACGTCACACTAAACATAATTACACCCCTAAGGGTGTAAATGGCGTGTCTTATAACTAACACCCTTATTATTGTAGCGAAACGCCCTAAGAAAAGGGCGTTATTCCTAACACTCCTAAATGAAGGCGTTATTCCGAACACCCTTAAATTAAGGTGTGATTCCACAGCACACCTGCTTGTTAGGGAGTTACAACTGCAGGACGCCCTCTAAATTGGGTGTACCATCCGCTAGAAAGGGTAGTAAAAAAAAGGCGCAATAACCAACACCCATAAAATAGGGTGCACTAACGCAAAGCTACGTTCACGCGCACGTCATCAAGCTTTGCGAAGGTAAGACTGAAATAAATAGTTCCCTTTTATTCTCGCAAGCTCACCACGACCAGGACTCTTCTGAATCGGTGGCAGTCCATGCGAGTATACTGGGGCTAGTCTAGGGACAAGTAGGCCTCTGTAAGGTCATGAACATTCCAATCGGATATCGTTTCCTGACCCCTTTAAATCGTACAAGCGAAGGCCCAAGTTAAATCTCCAACTTTGCTTTCCGTGCAGCAGTCATATTTTCTAGCACTTGCCGTAAACAAACTCGTCAGGCTTGCAAAGACGGAACGACCGGGAGTCGCTCGGGACGCAAGCGGCAGTTCATGTTTCTAAACAGTAGCGAGTTATAGTAGACCGTGTTTCCCGCTCCGCTCAGCCCCTCCGCTACCCGGAACTCTACAGCCAAGGCCATCGGCGCGCAGGCGCAGTGGCGGTTTCTTCGTAGCGGAGGGCTAGCGGAGGGGAAACACGGTCTACTAAAAGTCCCTAGTTAAATGCATGGTCTCTTGAGACGGAAGCAAAACTACTATCCGAAGTTTGGTGCCTGGAACGCGTCTCCGTCTGGTGTGTTTACCGCGTCCAAAAAAGTGGTCCCTCGATTTCCGCCTGATGACGTCATAAATGTGTCCTGCTGTCGACGATCGCGATCCTGGCGGCGTTCCATCAGTTGTGGTGTATATGGCAGACGCCTGTTCTGCTGTAGGTCGCTCTCCACTGGGGCAGTCCACGGAAGCTAAAGCAGCCGGAAGTTGAGACGTCTGAGACGCCGTGACGACAGCGACACTCGCGTTCGCTCGTGCTTTTCGCCAGCATTTCTACAGCCAACCGCCAGGATCACGACAGGCAACAGCATGACATCCCGGCTTCTGTGACGTCATTTGTTGCCACTTCGGGACCACTTTTGATGTATGGGCGGGATAGGACGCTAAACACACCAGTCAGAGACGCCATCCAGGCACCATATCCGAAGCATATTTGCAGAGTACTTATGAATAAAACAGCAATCTCACGTAGTCCGTGATAGATGCATAATCCGATTCGGGAAGCACAGAACAACGCAAACATAATGTCGAGAATGAAGGCGGTCGCCAACATCCAACGGAAGTCTCGCAGTCGCCCAATAAGCAGTCTTTTTCGAGACGCCTTCAACCAGGACCAACATCCAACAAACACAGCACAATAATTCCATGGACTCCGACGAAGAAGACGGCCGTTACTGAGAAGTTGGCAAGGATGTATTCCGGCCGTGCACGACGAAAAACTACGGCCCCGACTTTAACGCACGAGGAGCAGGAGAAAACTGAAGAGCGCTTTTCGGAAACCGGACCTACGTGGCCCCCTACACATCTCCATTACTTGGCAAACGGCGAAGACTATGACCCCAGTGAGCCCATTAGCGTGAGAGCGAGTCGCGTGACAAATTTTCGTCCAAGCGTTTTTGTCCAACGGAGATGGGTCACGTGTTTCGCTCCACCCCTCTGATTCGCTAGATGCGGCCTTCGCACTCGGTCACTGTCACACAAAGACACAGAAGAAGGTGGGGAGGCTTATCAGAAGACGAGATCAAAGGGGATGGACAAAGCAGCTAATCTCCCTCTGCTGCTTTGTTTAGGCCCATGGAGCTCTGCGAAAACGGACTCGTCAGGACTTGCTTTGGGTAGTACAAACTCGAGCGTCTCAAACTGCCACTCATGTAGATGCGCAACTGCCTTGATCCGGACCGCGAAATCACATAGTAAATACCAATAAAATCATGAGCTATTCCATTTTGTGAGGGTGGATGACCAGCGAAGCTGTTTAGAACAAGACACAGACCCGCTCCGAGGCGCCGGACGAAACTAAACACGTGAGACGTGACCGCCACCCGGCGGAAAGTAGACACGCGTGACGGGACCGCCACCTCGGGAGAGCGGACGGAAACAAAACTAGGCACGCAAGCGCTTGGAACGACGACAAAGAGAGGGCGGTGCGAGCGTAGACATGGCCGACGCGGGTCGCACAGCTGCGAATCTTTGAGAAACCTTTATTATCTACCTGAGAGTCTACTGATCTTGAAAATAGAGCCTATTGATAACTAATCTACAAAATAGACCTATTGCTACATTGCCCAAGTCCCAAGGAGAATGCAGGAAATAGTGTTCCGCTCTCTGTACGTGCACGCGTCTGCCGCAGTAACTGTTCTAAAGCAAAATCCTAAAACAAATGGCTTCTTGCACGCGCGTTCGTCCACGCTTTAGTTTCGTTATTTACTTCAAATCTTTTATACAGGGAAGGCGTGCACGTGCGGCGCGTGCGGCGGTGCGAGCGTAGAGGTTTTGTAGCGTTAGCTACACTGGCCGAGGTTGCGCAGTTTCGCGTGGCTCTCATAATGAGCCGTGCTCATTATAAGAGCTACGCGCCACGCGCGGTCACGCGCCACGCGCAAACCACGTGCGGCGGCGGCGGCTCCGCCGCCGCCGCCGCGCTCTTGCATAATGAGCACGGCTCATTATGAGAGCCACGCGAGGCCGCCGCCGCGCGTTCCGCCACCGCCGCGCCCCAGAGCCGTATATGTAGAGAGTTTGGTCAATGGGAGGCGCGGGCAGAACCAGGGCGTGCGGCAGACTCGGAAAGAGGGCTTGGCATGCTCTCTTGACCAACCAGAAGCCGAACAGAATCCCCTAGCGGTGGCAGCGAGAAACAGTTCGGATCAAAGGTCTATGTTCGTAAATGGTTTTAATAAACGCGTAAGAGTGAAGTGTAGTAACTCTTCGCGGTTGAAAATAAACTTCACGTGTTGTTTTGTTCATGATCTTGCAGAAAGATGTAAGAAACGAATGCGCCACTCAACTCTGTTTTGCTCGGACAGAGTGTGACCGCTCGGACGGCAGATTCCCGGCCCTCGGCGCTTAGCGTACGGATTATGTCGATCGTTCCGCTAGTCGCACTTTTCCACCATCATTTTGGATGAGCGTGATTAAAACATCACGTGAACCATATTTTGCAGTCATCGAGAGTTACTCTAATGCAGTTATCACGTTTGTTTCTCGCGACCACCGCCAGGGTATTATTTCCGGCTTCTGGTTGGTCGCATTCGAATTTCTGAAGACGCCCTGGAACACTTCCAGCCCGCTTTCGGCCAATGGCGCCTCCTCATTTGTCTCCTATACTTCCCAAAGAATGGCCAAACTCTCTACATATACGGCTCTGCCGCGCCCGCCTCGCCGGTCTGCGCATTCCAGAGGAGTGACATCATAGCTGCGGCAGGCGTATGACGCTGCGTACTCAGCTGTGCGCTTCCGTTGCGCAGTAGCCAAGTCTGACGCTGCACCGGAGCCACTTGATAGCGCCTCTCATTTTGTGCGCATAAGCTCACGCTACGTATATCCTGGCATAGCCGAGCTAAGCCAAAGCAATTTTTGCAGTCACTATACACACGAAAAATCAACGGGACCCTAGCCATAAACGGCTTCGCTGTAAAATCGAAGCATGAAAACGACCGCTCTGATGATCATTGTTGATGCTTGGAACTTGAAAACAGTCACTGCCAGACACATTAATTCTTTCCAGAATGCCCATGACGTTTTAGGGAATGAAGCGATCATATAGCAGGTGATAAAGGAAAATTGCGCTGAAACACATTTACTCTTCCGATCGTTTGAAGGCTGATCATGTCGGTGTTGCAGTTTTAAAAATACTGCCAGTTCAACTCACTACCACACTGCAAAAGACACTTGGGGGTACTGCCAGTGCGGACTCAATTTTAGAATAGAAATGGGAGTTGTGCGAAGGACAGAACCGGACGGAAACATTTAATTCGGTACCGTAAGTCATGAACATAGACAGCGATCTCATCTTCCTCGGTTAGGGCCAGCTGCTTCTTCAGCGAATGCAGAACATTTTGATAAAAAAAGAGTGGACAATATACTCCCTCTGTCAAGTTTTCTAATCACTATGACTGGTTGATGTCGTTCCGTGGTAATTCCCGGCCCTTCGAACGCACTAGCACTTCGTAAATCCCTTTTCTTGCGCCGCCGCTCCACTACGAACGAAGGTAAACAATCGAAATGGCGGAGTGTTCCCCGTGTTGACGCCCCGTCAGCGCGGTGTGACAGGCTCTTCTCCGATGACGAACAACAAATTGGCGAAGACGGTTGTCGGACAGCAAAAACATGTTTCCCGACAGTTGCTGTTTCCTTAATATGACATGGTTACGGAAAACATTTTTCCATAGCGTTGATGGACAGAGTTGTCCAACCGTTTCCTCAATTTGGTAGCGCCTTTGAGCTCCGGCTCAGGCTGCTGTAGGCAGCCTGAGCCGAGTACGTACTCCTGGGCACGACCAACTGTAATCCTGAACTGCCCACACAATGGCTCCCCATGGAAGACGCTGTCGCCAATGAAGTGCGTCGCTTTGCCATTGGAGGCGCTTGGTAAAGGCTTGTTTGCGACCCAAACGCGGTTCAGAGCCTGTCTAGCGCACGACCCGCACGGCGCGCGGCTAGTGATATCTGTTTCTCAGGAACACTTACCGTAGGGTGGCGCCAGCAGGCTGCGGAGTTGCAGTAGCAGTAGCATGTAGCAGGGTGCATCGCTTTCATGTTTGCTTGGATCGAAAGATCGCGATTCTCAGGCACGGAAGAGCAAGGTCGTTTTTTAGGCACGATTGCTTTTGTGATATCGCCGAAACAAGGTGCTTTCTCGGATCAGCCATAAATAGCCACTGTGCTGACAGCTGGCGCCTCTAGTGACGAATCTGTCACGCGACCACCGACTGACGACTCGATGAGGCGAGCCCTACGAGAAGAGCAGGTCAGGACCAGATAAGGCAGCCGCGCCTTGCGCGCCATCGATTGATATGCGGATACCCTAGAAAACAAAAAACCTTGAGGCAGCCCGGCGAAGTCATGGCGAGACGAAACGCTGCGGCCACGGCCATGCACTGCAATGTGCGCGCTGGCGCATTCTTCTGTGGGCAGGTCAGGAGACAGCCTCCTCTATTCTGACAACGCCTGGCAAGTCGCCATGAGACGCGGCCACCGAAAGTGAAAAGGTAGAGCGGCAGACAACGGAGGAGAGGAGAGTCACGTAACGGGCGCCCGCTGCGGCGAGACGCCGAAACACACTTCTCCCGAGCGATGGAATGTCCGCTCGTGCTCCTCACGTTCCTCGCGCGTCCTCGCCGCTGCAAAAGTTGTGCGCTTACTACCAGCTTCCCCGAGAAATGCTCTGTGCTACCATATCCTCGCGCTCCACATCTGCGATCGGGCGCTCTATGGCTCCGTCATCGAACTGCCAGTCTTTGTAAGTACCCTAGTGAAAAATACACCAGGCCGAGCGCTGGTGTGACTTGTTGTTACACCAGACTTTTTCACAGATGTGATTTGGGACATTTTACTCACAAAAAAGCAGCAATTATAAGTTTGACAACAACGCTGCTGTCATAATTACTTTATTCAAAAAAGCACAACGGTAAAGCTTCGGAAGCTTTACTGTTGTAGGGAGTGGTCGTGATCAACTGGAGTTTGTCCGGAGCCACTGCCCTGCGTCGAAGAACCGGACGCCCTGTCGTTCCGCAATTCTTGGCCTTTCAGCTTGCGGTTGACTCGTGTCTTAGTTAGCTGATCCGTTCCGCGTACCCTCCGCGTCAGAAATCTCCCCTTCTAAGGCATCATATTCGACAGATGGCTCGATTTCCTTGTCCAGCTCTTTCAGGGATGCCTCCTTGAGTAGTAGAATATCAAATGTTTCTTCGAGCTCACCGATGTCGGTTGGATCCGTGGCCAGCAGGACGCCAACCTCGTTGATGATCTTTGTTGTGGCGGCTCGCAGGGTAATCCTCTTTCGCTTCAGGCGGTCGACGCCCTCCTCGCTCGTAGTAGGCATGATCTGGCCGCTAATTCCCGGTTTTCGGCACAAAAAACCTGAAATAATTTCTAGCGTTCTTCTGTTGTTTTGCTACCAAACCAAGCTCGTCGGAAGTCAGGAAAGCGCACCAACACACATCTTTTCCGCTTCGACTCACAAAGAAGACTCCTTTATTTTCTCAAACTTAACAAAAATACCGGCGGAAAGGGAAAGAGAAACCCTCGAAGAGGCGAGCCGGCGAGCGCCCCAAGCTGCTCAAGGCCACCCGGGAAAGTGCTCGGGACGAGGGGACACTTCTTGAGCACAAACCGCCGAAGGCCCACCGTCTTGGTGGGCCTCCGGCGACCACCAAGACGGGGAGGAAACAAGGCACCACGTCGGGGGACGGGGCGGCGCACAAACTAATAGAAAACACGCTCGCGGACGGGGGGAAAAGTCACCAAAAACACAACTATGGTGCCACATCAAACTGCGTGGTGTGCACAGGCTGCCTAGTGGGCACATGAGCCCTTGCGGTGTGACACAAGACTCTCTTCGTGTACCCATCAGGCTGGTATATGGGTATACCAGCATTTCTGGTGGGCACACCAGGCTGCTGTGCTCAATACACCAGCATTGCTGGTGGGCACACCAGGCTGCTGTACTCTTTACACCAGCATTGCTTGTGGGCACACCAGATATTCTGGTGTCAAAGCAGGATTCTCTGATGTCACACCAGGATTGCCTGGTGTTTTTGCATTAGGGTATAGAGGAGGCTATAATCAGGATTACATTAGGTCATGCTCCTGACATCGAACATGCACGTGCTTCATGGCGAACGCTTGTTCAGTCAAGGCGCCTGCTTAACCTGGAATCTAAAGGCAAAGCTTTCTTGAAATGCAGTACGCTCTAATCGCTAAACACTTAGGAAACCCATTTTTGGGCCTCCTTGTTAGCTGGATGTACTACACTGAATAGATTGCATATGGATGGGTTCTTCACTTGTTGTCGAGACGGTCAGATATTTTCTTTTCTTTTGTATATGGGAGCAGGGTGGGAAAACATCAAATAAATCAGATTTTATTTAATTCAAATCAGATTGCCTTCGATCTAATTCAATATATCCATAGAAAACTGTGATTTTCCCCACTAAATGTATTTTTCAACATGGTCGATTGATTGATCAATTCATCCGATCACTAATAACAATGCGCAATAAATTATTACTGAAAATCTAAATTACAGTTTAATTAACAACCTTTTATTACTGTCATATCAGCCATACTAGATGAAAAACAGCAGTGACTTGTTTGAGTTAGTACAAACATTTATTTGATTTTTCTGTTGGCTTCTGACTTGAATGCAATTGGACATTACTTTTCTAGTTTTCGGTTCTTTCTTTTGTGTTCAGATTTTGTTGCAATATGACGTTACGTAGCTGACAAACGAAGTAGAAGGTAGTAATCAACTTCAACGCTCCAATTTTGCTGAGAAGAGAACTTCTTTTAGCTCGTGTTCGGCATACACACGAACTCATCTCATAAGCAGACATGTACACGTTACCCCCAAAAAAGTAACTGTAGTACCGTTATAGTGCTCGCTCAAAAAGTAACTAAATACGTTACTCGTTACCGATTCTCAAAAGGAACGCGTGAGTTACTAAGTAACGAGTTACTCACCGTTGCCCGACGACCAAATCACAACTGTTTTGTTTCATGGTTTATTGTTTTCTTTTTAGCTAGTCATTGCCCTTACGCAGCTGCCTGTGATAATTTGCATCAGTTGTGTTCCCGCTTCGCCGAAAATTCATCTCCGGCGACGCTCGAAGCGTCGTTCAACTGACGCGCTCGAAGGAACGGCAGTGTTGTGCGTCAGGAAGACCTGGCGAATCTTCAGGAACTTCGTCTTCATTGAGGACGGCGGGTAATGGTTATGTGCCTTCGCTATGTTTGCGGCCACCAGGTTTCGTTTGGTCCATACCCGGTTCCAGAAAGTTCACCCAACGAACCTGATTGTGCTCGCTGGGTGAAGGACATTCAAGCTGTAGAGTTCAGTACAGCAACGTATATTGCTAAACACGTCAGTCGAACTGTTCGACTGACGCGTTCAATGTCGTTGCTGTGCTGTCATACTCTGTATTTGTTTTCGGGTTGCATATCTGCCTTTGTCGCAATAGACGCATACTCAGGTTAGAATTAAACGAGGCCATCTAAGTGGTGTTGTACACGTTACTCATAAAGTAACGAGATACCGTTACTCGTTACTTGGCCTTAAAGTAACTAAATACCGTTACTCGTTCCTTTTCTAAAAATGTAACTAAATACGTTACTCGTTACCGAAAATAGTAACTAGGTACAAGTAACTCGTTACTTGTAACGCGTTACGTACATATCTGCTGTAACGTCACGGCGCGGTGGTGGCGCGTCGGTCGCACTTCCGGTCTGGGGCTGTGGGCAGAAGTCCCCATGCCAGACGTGTATTCCTGCGTTGTTTTGAAAGGAAGCAGACAAAAACCTGCCTTCTCGTCAAAACGCCGCGACTGGGGTCGTACAAAAGTGTCGAGAAAGGTTTGAAGGTCAGTTTTCACGTGCTCGGTTCGTCCGAGAATCTGGTTATGTGCCGTGAGAAGGAAAAGCAGACGCCGTCGGACAACGATTGCTGGGGCGGGATGCGCTTTGGGTTGAATTCACGGATACTTGTGGTCATCAGATTTATTTGTTTTGTTCCAACATGAACGCCAGAAGACCGTCAAGTTGTGCGGACCACCTGCGGACTACGTTCAGTGCGTCTTCAAGTTCAAACGGCCGCCTGATTGTTCGAACTGTCGTCTGCTCTTTCAAACGTTTCTGCTTGGCGTCTGCTCTCTTACGACGCCGGTCCGTAGACCAAATGTTGGCCCGGTACTTGCGATAAGAAGTAAGTGCAGGCCTCAAAGACTTAAATTTGAAGGTTGGTAAGCAGGCTCGATGTAAACAGTAGATACAAGGAGATGTTGATCATTGTTACCCGTTACATCACCGACTCGTTATGCCTAATTCAGTTGGTCGATTCTGCTTGCGATTTTCAGTATCGATGTCGACCATCTCAGCTACGGTTCACGCTTTTGCAGCCCGAGCGGCGTCGCGACTGAAAATTCCGAGCAAAATCTCATAATGCAGAATCAGGCTTTAGCGTACATTCTGCGGCGTTCACGCGGAATGAATCGCCACATGTCACATTATTCACGCGAAGTTTTGCGGTATAACGAGCCTCGGTAATTTCGCTGACGCCGCTCGAGATAGTCAGACATCGCCAGGAAGGCGTAGAACCAACAATTCGGACGCAAAAAAGGGCAGGGGGACTCACACTGACGCCGACAACATCGCATTTGCAATGGTGTGTTTATGGGCGACGGCGAGCTTCTTGCCACACCCCATCGCGCATGCGCGGCGCCGCTGGCGTCCGCTAGGGGCGCTCCGGACGCTCTGGTTTGTTTGTAAACATGAGTTGGTATATATCAATTTTTCTTGCATTATATTTTGTTGGTTTAAATACAAAACTTACTCAACTGAAAAGCACAAAATGATAAATAAAATATATATTTCGGAATTATTATTGCGGGAAAGGTTTGTTTTAAATCATCATAGTAAAACTGGTCTTGCTGAAATCACGATTTAAATCATATCGATATTTATTCTCAACCCTGCGTGAGAACTATCTATACTGCGGCAAACGTATATAATATCTTCAAGGGTGTTTACTTGAGCCGACATGTCTCATCTTACTCAGCATGCTGAATACACAAGAGAACGACCGGTAACCTAAATCTGATGTTTGTATACAGTTCCCGACGGAACCCCGACGGCCCTGAACTACTCGAAAGGGACTGGTGACGAGTACGTGATCTTCTGGGGGCCCGTCCCCTGTGAACTTGCCAACGGCGTCGTGCGCCGCTACTACTTGGAGCTGGACAGCGCCGACCCGTGGGAGAGCAGGCTGGTGAACCACACCACGGCGGACATGAGACTCGGCTTCAGCGACCTGCTGCCCTACACGCGCTACCGGGCCAAGGTGTACGCAGAGAACGACGCGGGTCGCTCTCAAGTCGCTGCCGAGCTCAACTTCACCACGTCACCTGCCGGTGAGACATTTCCCACTGAATGACCGACAGCACGAATCAACGATACAGATGTCGTTTGTGTACATATGTTTAAGGTAGCAACTGTCAAAAAAGAAAAAGAAAAAACAGATGTGAAGAAAATTGGGTGAACGTGACTAGTTATTGGCAACTTTATTAAAACCGACCTATGCTTATCTAGTAAGTCGGTGACACCTCAGCGTCCCGAGAAAAGAGGCATATACCTGCTAGGGATTGGTCCCATTTGAATATTTAATATTGCGGACCCGAAGAATTCCGCATAATGCGCGATGCACTTCTCAGCGATCCATTATAAATTTGTATACAATTCATGGCATAAATAGGATAGAACAAATTAATGAATCGGCTGAATTTGCCGGGCCATGGCCGACAATTTTAGAAGTTATGAAAATGACGAATTTTCTTTCGTGCAGAAGTCGTGAGTGACAAACTTATTTTCCATGTATTCAGAAAACGGGGAACTAAGTGTTAGTTGCTGACGAGCGAGTACACATGGATAGAAGCGTCGGTATCGGTGAGCTCAATGTAGCTAAAACAAGTGTGCGGCGCTTTGCAACACATCTGTGCCCGCGTGCACAGCTAAGATGACAGCATGTCATTTACTTTGCTGATTCCAAAACCTTTTTCTACTGCAAGCCTCCAGAGATCCGAAAAAAGAAAAAAGAATCATAAAAACTGGGAATAGCCTTGACGCACGCCGCGCAATCTGTAATGTGAAGCTGCAGCCTTGTTTTTGAACTTTCTAAAGTTTTACTTTTATATATAAAAAGCAACCTGGAGGCGCTCTTGTTCATTAGAAAGATCACTCACAAAAACAATTGTAGACGTGTCTTTAATAAATAAACCGTTTTAAATCGGCATAGATGTGAACTAACCAAGCCACTCCCTGCTATTACGCATAGCGCGTCGTCTGCTCGCATCCTACCTGCTATGTTAAAGAAGAGCGCCCGTAAGATAGCGCCACCAAAACATCTCGTCGCCAATACGGCGTGCAAGTTCGTCTGCTTCTCGCGAACTTCGAGCGTTTGTTTCCCCTCGACTTGAAGCAATGCTGGCGCGGGCTTGGCTGCCTTGTTATCGCGCCTTATCTACGCGTTCTCTGTATTGCCCTTTGATTGGCGTGCCCCTCTTGGCGTTCCGATGCGCCAAAGACGCAGAATATACTTCGTTTCAGCTTAGGTCCGAGCGCGGCCGATGTTTTGAGCCGAAGGGCCAATCAAACAGCGAAAGAGGTTCAACGTCATGGCGTGCACTTTGTACTTGATTTGACCAGCCGGTATTCGCCGTCTCTCCGCGTGCTCCTCCGCCGGCTAGTCCTATCAAGCACAGAGTGCACGCCATGACGTTGCGCTTTTTGCGCTGTTTGATTAGCCCTTCGGATTATAACATCGGCCACGCTTGGACCCAGGGTGAAACGAATATACACTCTTAAAATGTCTGTGCGTCTACTTTCACGCACAAAAACTCGGAGAGCCAATCACCGCAACTTACGGAGGCAGCTCAGCGAATGACGATGCGGAAACATATGTTTAGACCGAAAAACGCAGACTGAGCTGTGACATTAAGCAATGCAAAACGTGACGCTTGCATTGCTTAATGTCACAACTCAGTCTGCGTTTTTTCGTCTAAACATATGTTTCCGCATCGTCATTCGCTGAGCTGCCTCCGTAAGTTGCGGTGATTGGCTCTCCGAGTTTTGTGCGTGAAAGTAGACGCACAGACATTTTTAAGAGTGTAGAATACATGCTCGCCGTATAGAAGTTCAGCGGGATGATAAGAGTCGAACGCTAGATGTTGAACCACAGAGTTGGCGGCATAATTTGACGTTCCAGCAGCTTGCGGCCACTTCCTTACTTTTTAAAGCGGCAGTGGTTAGTAGAGAGTTTTAGTAGATCGTTCCGATGACTCCGATAACCATACCCGATACTCTGCCTCCGCCTTTGCGCTTACATATATAGTATCGTTATCGGGGGTATCGGAGGGTATCGGAACGATCTGCTAAAACTCTCTATTATTCCCTGTGTCCCTGAAAGGGCTGTACAACACTAAAGCGCACGACACTTGAGCGCCGACATTAGAGCGCCGACAGCGCCACAACGTTGGCGCGCGCGACGAGAGCGCCGCGACGTTAGAGCGCGCGACTCTAGAGCACCGCGACGTTAGAGCGCGCGACACTAGAGCGCCGCGACGTTAGAGCGCGCGACACTAGAGCGCCGCGACGTTAGAGCGCGCGACTCGAGAGCGCGGCGACGTTAGCGCGCGCGACTCGAGAGCGCAGCGACATTAGGGAGTTTTCGTAGATGGTTCGCGCCGTCCGCAACGCTCTCCGCAACCCGCTACGATACCCGGAACTCTACAGTCAAGGCCATGGGCGCGCAGGCGCAGTAGCGGCTTCTTCGTTGCGGAGGGCTTAGCGGAGGGGGAAACGCGGTCTACGAAAACTTCCTATTAGCTCGCGTGTCCCTCCGAGCGCCCGTCACGAGAGCGCACAACCAGTCCAGCGCGAGTGGCCCGACCGGAGCTTGTTCGGGCATCGCGTGTTTTATGTAAAATTGGCAGGGGTTTATGCCGCGGAATTTAGCGGTGACATTGCGAAATGAGTCGACGAAATGTTTGCGTATGACAAACCAAAAAGTGTTACAAAAAGCTAGCAAAAAAAAAAAAAGAATATCTGTAGTGTGCATTTTTTTCAGAAAAAAAAACAATAAAACATTGCAACTGACCAGACATGTACGTAACGCGTTACAAGTAACGAGTTACTTGTACCTAGTTACTATTTTCGGTAACGAGTAACGTATTTAGATTACATTTCTAGAAAAGGAACGAGTAACGGTACTTAGTTACTCTAAGGCCAAGTAACGAGTAACGGTATCTCGTTACTTTTGAGGAGTAACGTGTACAACACCGCTTAGATGGCCTCGTTTTAATTCTATACCTGAGTATGCGTCTATTGCGACAAAGGCAGATGGGCAACCCGAAAAACAAATAAACAGTATGACAGGACAGCAACGTATATCGCTGAACGCGTCAGTCGAACAGTTCGACTGACGTGTCCAGCGATATACGTTGCTGTACTGAACTCTACAGCTTGGAATGTCCTTCACCCAGCGAGCACATTCAGGTTCGTTGGGTGAACTTTCTAGAACCGGGTACGGACCGAATGTAAACCCGGAGGTTGCATACACAGGAAGGCACATAACCCATTACCCGCTGTCCTCAATGAAGACGTAGTTCCCGAAGATTCGCCAGCTCTTCCTGAAGCACAACACTGCCGTTCCTTCGAGCGCGTCAGTAGAACGACGCTTCAGCGTCGCCGGAGATGAATTTTCAAGGAAGCGGGGAAACATAACTGATGAAAACTACCACAGGCAGCTGCTGCAGTAAGGCAATGACTACTAAAAGAAAACAATAAACCATGAAACAAAAACAGTTGTGTATTTGGACGTCAAAGTAACGTGAAAAGTAACTCGTTACTTTTGAGGTAACTCACGCGTTCCTTTTGAGAATCGGTAACGAGGAACGTATTTAGTTACTTTTTGAGCGAGTAACGAGTAACGGTATTTAGTTACTTTTTGGGGGTAACGTGTACATGTCTGCAGCTGACCTAGCGTAGGTCAGCTGCAATGTTTTCTGCTCTAATTTTTTTTTACTTTTTCTCTAACGTTTTTTAAATCAAAGAACTTATGAAGGTTTCATTAGTTATTTGATTTTGTATATCACAGATTTGCAGGCGAGGTTTTCCTGTATCCGTCAAAAGGCTGGAAAGATCTGCATCCGATAACATTGCGCTGAGCTTTCCTTCGATGAGCTTTTTACTGATACGTTTTAGCGGTGATCTTTCTTCATACGGACATGGACGTCAGAATACCATTTAAACTTATGCGAGGGACGTCTAGATAGCCACCAAACAGATCGGAGCCCAAATGCATGTCAAGAATACACCAAATATAGCAAAAAGTAAAAAATGTATAGTATATAAATAGAGGCGCACCGCAGCACTGTGACGAAATCTTATCGACTCGCTGCTCCACTCAGCTGCAACCTTTCCCGGTACCTATATGCACCAGCCCACTCCCCTGCCCCTTTTCTCTCCGATGTCAGTAAACAATTGGTTAGAAAGAGTCGTACCCGTTTTATTTTTATTTTTATTAAAGGCATATTCAATCAATTAAATATCACCAATGCTTCAATCCGATGAGTCGCACAATTTTGTTCCGTCTGTGTAGCTGCGGGTGCGTCACACATTTTGCGGTGTTCGCTCAACTGGGCTGCGCTCTCGTGTCGCGCGCTCAACTGGTTGTGCGCTCTCGTATCGCGCGCTCAACTGGTCATGCGCTCTCCTGTCGTGCGCTCTAGTGTCAAGCGCGCTACTGTCGCAGCGCTTCCGTGTCGCGCGCTCTAACGTCGGCGCTCTAGTGTCGCGCGCTCTAAAGGCGCTCTCCCCTGAAAGCTGCCTCCTGAAGAAGGACACAGACTTTTAGGTGCTTTAGAGACCCTTGACAATCTGCAAGATTGGGACGGAAACACCTGAAACCGTACGCCCTGTCATATTTTAAAACCATATTTAAGGTAAGACGGTTGTGAGACACAGGCAAAAGCTACTTGCCTTTGCTTGAAGCAGTCCAGTTGAAGTTGATACAGAGTATATTGAAAGAGCCAACAAACAAACAAAAATTACCAGAGGGTTACTTCTGCGTTATTTCTTTTTCCATGCAGCGCCCGGCGAAGTTCGGCAACTTCAGATGACAAGAAGCTTCGCACGGCAGGCGAGCTTCACCTGGTTATCACCTGCAACGCCAAATGGTCTTATTCGTCATTACGGGGTCGTCTACAAACCACTGCACCTGGTCCTCCCGTGCAGTGCGATCGATCAAACCGAGACCAAACTAATTGTGCCCATGTCGTCGCCGCGCGTCGACCTCGAAGAGCTACGTCCATACACCATCTATATCATCTCTGTACACGCTGTGACCGTCAAACCAGGTCCAGAGTTCACGACCAACTTCACAACGGAACAAGCCGGTAAGTGGTCGTGTCCTTCTGAAATCGCGCCTTCTGGAAGCCAGCTTATTCGCTTCTATCCGAACGTGTCTCTTCTGAACCTTCATTCCATAGCTAATCAATGTAGCGATGCAGGCGAGTTGGTTCATGATTACAAACTGGTAGCAGAGCGCAAAAATACACAGACGTTCCCAAAATCGTGCTGTAAAATTTCGACCAAATAAGAGACCAGCAGTAACCCCCATATACACAAGATCTATGATAATATGAAAAAGATTGCGGAGCGCTACGATCTGCCTTTTGTCTTTTCGGCGCCAAGTAAGATGTCGCAGTTAGGCCCCAGAGTGTCTGATAGAGGTAAGAGAGGAAACAAATTTATTTATTTATTTATTGTAGATACCCTCAAGCGCCGAAGCATTGTAGAGGGGAGGGGCAAAGCAAACAAAAATAAAACAAACTGACAGAACAAAAAAAACACGAAAAAACATGCGGCAAGAAATTCAAATATCAAAAATACACTGCGATTGCCTAAAATCTGTAAGCAATATATGTTACGAACAAATAAACAAAATAAAAATGACTCATGTTGGCTCATCAAACAGAAATGTAAACAAAGATTGGCGAAAAAGAAAATAATCGGGTATAGTTGCGATACCTGCTGGAAGGTGGTTCCAGTCGTTTGATGTATGCGGGATAAATGAATAAAAAAAGTGTTTGTTTGGCAACGTGTTAATCCAACTTTATTCCGATGGTCCAGACGGGAAGAGTAATAGTTAGGCAATGTAAAGAAATGGTCTCGCAGCGACTGATGATGGTACACTTTATGAAACAGGCAAAGTCGAAAAAACTTTCTACGCAGTGACAAAGAGGGTAACAACAGACTGGACTTCATTGATGATATGCTGGCTGTTCGATTATAATTAGACAGAATGAAACGAACGGCGTTATTTTGAACTAGTTCGAGAGCTTTATGTAGAAAGGCGTGGTTAGGATCCCAAATAGAGGCTGCGTATTCCAATTTTGACCGTACAAGAGTGTTATAAAGAAGAAGTTTTAAGTTAACTGGAGCCGTTCTGAAGTTTCGTCGTAGGTATCCTAACATGCGGTTAGCGTTGGCGATTATTATATCGATATGAGGTTTCCAGGTTAAAGTCGATGATATAGTAACACCCAGATAACGGTACGAGTTTACAGATTCAAGTTGAATGTCGGTTAGTGTATATGCTGAAGGGCGCGCGCCTTGCCGGGAAACCCGCATTAGTTTGCATTTGTTAGGGTTTAGTTCCATACGCCATTTTTTGCACCAAAGAGTAATATTATTTAAATCAGATTGCAAAAGGCGTTCATCATCATCATCATGAACTTCCCGATAAATTACACAGTCATCTGCGTATAAATGCATGGAGGAAGATACACAACTTGGTAAATCATTAATGAATATTAGAAAAAGAAGCGGGCCTAAAACCGAACCTTGGGGCACGCCCGATACCACATCAGTCAGGGATGAATTATTGCCATTTAAAGTTACATATTGTGAGCGGTTGGTAAGAAAGCATTCCAGCCAGGTTAACAAGTTAGGATCTAGGTTTAATGAAGAAAGTTTAAGCATTAGTAACTTATGATTAACCTTGTCGAATGCTTTAGAAAAATCGAGAAAAATACAGTCAGCCTGATGGTTTTTGTCCAGTACAGCATGCAAACAATGAGTGAAATGAAGCAGCTGTGTTTCACAAGAAAATGAGCGACGGAAACCATGTTGAGCAGGGGCGAAAAATGAATTTGATTCTAGGTAATTAAAAATATGAGAGTACAGTATATGCTCCATTATTTTACAGGGAATACTTGTTAGAGAAATGGGTCGATAATTTAATGGAGAATGCTTGTTACCCGACTTATGCAGTGGAACCACCTTCGCAGTTTTCCATTCTATTGGGAGCGTTCCACACTCAAGAGATTGCTGGAAAATTTTGGCCAAAAAAAGGATGAGTACATTTTAGTTTGTCTAAGAAATTTTGAGTTAATATTATCGCTTCCACATGACGATGATACTTTCAAAGAATCAATTAACTTTACAATTCCAGTAGGCTCCATGGAAATTGGAAACATAGGGCTAAACTCACAACGTGGAACGTCATGAACTACATTTCCATTCCCTACAGAAAAACTATTAGAAAAAACATTATTAAACACTGATGGATATTCTGCCGGAGGGATTAACGCCCCAGACTCATCGCTAAGAGAAATTAAGCCGTCTTCATTCATATTAACAGTCTTCCAGAACTTTTTGGGGTCATTTAACAATAGACCCGGCAAAGTGTTCTTAAAAAATTTTCTTTGACGTCAGATACAGCTTGGGAATATTCGACCTCCACCGCAAAGTATGCTTCCCACCGATCAATCGTGTTACGTAATTTAGCTAAACGAAAAAGTCGCTGTTTTTTATTGGAAAGACGTTTTAGGGTGTTAGTATACCAAGGTGCTTTAGCATCAGATTGAATACGCCTGACGGGTACATGCGCATCAATCAGCTCGTTCACTTTTAAACAAAATAATCTCCAATTTTCCTGCACGCTTCGTTGATCAAATTGTGGCAGATATATGTCCAGATAGCTGCACAGTTTTTGGTTAATAAGATCAAAATTGGCTTTATTGTAGTCAGAAATAAGCTTTACTTTTTTAATATTGATTGGGGGAGCAACCTTGAGATCAAAATTTAACAACGAGTGATCACTTAAGCCTGGAAGATACGTAAGGGAAGATATAAGGTCAGGGTGTGTCGACAGAATTAAATCAAGTGTGTTCGCCGTATCATTGGCATACCTTGTTGGTTTCGTCACCAGCTGTGTCAAATTAAAACACGCACACAGATCCAAAAAATGTTGACTCTGAGTTGAAACAGGTTGAAAAGAAGGGGGTCAGACCACATGATATCAGGAAAATTAAAATCTCCTAATAAAAAAATAGGAGAACTGGGATACTGACAAACAATAGAATTCATAACGTCATGCAAATCATCAATAAATGTCACTGCGCTTGTTGGGGGCGGTAGCAGACACCCAGTAAAATTCTTGTGTTATTTAAAGTGATACAAACCCAAACCATTTCTAGATCGGAAGCAACATCTACGCAAAATGAAGGTATGCTCTGTGATACGGCTATGAGTGTGCCACCCCCATGTCTACCGTCTCTGTCAAAACGATATACATTATATGTTTTATCTCCTTGAAAAATTTCAGAGCTGCAGACATGTTTACTGAGCCATGTTTCCGTAAGAAAAATTAGGTCTGCGTTCGTTGAGCTTACAACAGAGTTAAGCTTATCTCGTTTATTCATAACACTTCTTATGTTAGTAAACGTAACTGAAACAGATGGAAAAGAAGTAACATGTTCGTCACTGCTTCTTGCCTGTAGCTATGACGCTTGTGACAGTGTCTGGGAGTTAGAAGATGTCGCTGCCTGATTTTTACGAGCACGGGTGAAATAGGCTTGTTCATTTGAACGCACACGGTCATGGTCGCCCGAAATACTTTTGGCACCAGCCAGTCTTTCGCGAGTTTGTTCACGCAGCCTGTCACCGGCCCTACCTCTTCCAGACTGGGAAGTGCTAGCAAAATCATTTTGTGCCTCGTTCACGTCATCAATCCCAGAGCCCGTAAGCTTACATCTTCGACATTTTTCGTCGTCCCACACATACACATCCTGATTAATAACCAACTTATCATACTTAAGATATACTTTATCTTCGGGTTTCCTTTTATCTTTAACAGTTGCCCATAACTGTTTTCGGATGTTCTGAATTCTAATCGAAAAATCTTCTGAAACTGAAATTTTCGTTCCCTTAAATTTTCTTGCGTTTCTTAGTAGCTCCATTTTTTCATTAAAGTCAAACAAACGCAAAATTACAGGGCGTGTTTTATTTGGAGTCTTTTTACCCAAACGATGAATACGTTCAAGGCTACTGACCTTAATGCCCAGCTTCTCCTCAAATAATCCTGTCAAGACAAACTCCCGGAGAGAATTTGGCGTTTCCGTTTCACGTTCATCGACTCCATATACAATCAAATTATTCCGTCGACTGCGGTTTTCGAGATCATCTATTTTGCTCGTTAGCGTTGCAACCTGATGATTTAGATTGTTCACAGCACGCTCACAGTCATCCACTCTTTCTACTGTACGTGAAAAAGACTCCAGCTTTCCTTCTATAGAGGTCAACCTTTTATCTGTTTCCGATATGTGTGAATCTAATTTTCCTTGAATTGACTTTAGTTCTTTTGAGTTTTCTTTTTGACTTTCAATGATTTGTGCCAGCTGCTCGTCGATAGTTGGACCAGGGTTCATTTCAACATCCCCACTCAAAAGTAGAATAAGAAAACAAAACGAGTCAAAACAACCCGCTATACAATCACACAACACGCCTGGGCAAGGCAGCACAATCAGACATAAACAATCACTTTTCAATTCTTTAGTAGAAAGCTTTCTACTAACCTGGACGAAAAAAACGAAGAAATTGAGCCGTGGCTGCATCGTTCGGCTGCTGCCTTGCCCACTGACGAAAAAAGCCTGAGGGGCGTTGCTCGCTGGTCCTGTTGATGTCGATGTCGCTTGGGTGTTGCCGCGATGAGGATAAAGTTCGAAAAACCGAGCGATGCTCCCGTTGTGTACCGCTGAGTCACCATCGTCGAACGTTGTCATCGGTACTGGTTGGTGGCACTTGACACAGCAGGAATCACCCGCGCTGCCGACATTTCCGAAGGAAACCGCGTCGATGGACTTGACGCAGCAGGAATAATCCGCGCTGCCGACATCACCGAACGACACCGGGTCGATGCACGAGGCAAGAACCTGGACGAAAAAACGAAGAAATTGAGCCGTGGCTGCATCGTTCGGCTGCTGCCTTGCCGAGGAATATCAGGAATAAGTACTTGTGGTGCGCAATCGGGGTGGTCTATCAGATTCCGCTAAGCTGTGGACGAGTATACATCGGCCCGGCTGGCGGATGTGTCAATGATCGAGCACGCGAACATGAACTTTCGATGCTGTCTACCACTTATGGTGCAGCTTCTTTTACCTGCGTCAGAGTCATTTGTCAGCCGAAATTTGACGCAGCATCACGAGTTTGGGCAAAACAGCAAGGGAATTGTTGGAAGTCTGCGAGATAGGGAAAGAGGGTAATAATTGTGTCAATCAAACATCGCTGTATTTACACAACAGAAATAACTGCTTTAAACAGGTGTTGACGCTATGACGGTGTGGTTGTTTACCTCGGTGTTTTCTTTTCAATAAACGTTCAGTTGATGTTTGGCGCTCGTCCTCTCCATCCCTCCCTTTATGTGCGTATTTTTTACGTGCTGCTACCAGTTTGTGTTTCGTAGCTTCACGCTTTAGCCATGTTACCTTAAACTTTTGCCAAAATAGCGCAGAATGAGCACAAAGCCCAAAGCGGAGCGCCCGACACTTCCAACGGTTGGTGTTGTCTGCTTCTTTAAGGCCCTCGCTTTGATGAAACACGGCGGCGGCAGCAAGACAACATGTTCATCAACAGTTTTGCCAACTTTGTTCTCGGTCGCCCTGTCGGCCGACAAACCTGTCACATCGCGGGAAAATCAGCAACACAGGCGACAGCAACATTGTTGCCTCGATATTGCAGCTTTCCGGCAACGAAAACAGCAGCAACTTTTGTTGAACGACGCGTGTTGCCCATATCGGTGGATAAGCAGTTGTGCCGTCAACACAAGCAGGTTAGCCTACAGATAACTTCGATTGCAGAGTTTTGTATTTTTTATCAGTAACGTGTTTATTTAAGAGCTTACTGAAATAAAGGGCTGGGAAACGCCTTTTAACAATAATTAGGAGGCGTGCAGCTAAAATAAGTTTATGAATGTTTTTATTGCGCAATTACGGAAAGCGATTGTCGAAATGGTCACATCTACGGTCGTAAACGTTCAGCGGTTGTTGAAATTAGAACTGCCGAGAGAGCACCTCACATTACTGCTAGTGAAATAAAACTGCCATCTAGTCACCCGTTAATAAAAATCATCCACGAAAATGAGCGATTAAAAAATCAAAGCCTAAAAACGACCGCTCTGACATCATTGTTGATGCCTAGAACTTGAAAACAGTGGGAACGCGACAAAACAGCAGGCGTCAAAATAGCACGCGACAAAACAGCACAGCGTCAAAACGGCAAAGCGACAGAAGAGCACGTGCCAAAACAGCACGGCGTCAAAACAGCACAGCGACAAAACAGCACGCATGTAGCAACTTCGAGCGCGCTCTTCACCTCTCTCTGCGCGAATATTTTCGAACCTCCTTAACCCTTTCATTTATTGTCGCTAGGTTATAAAGGAATTTATTGCCTATTTCATTGCTAAGTCAGTGTCCCGACTGGTGCTGCTGTGTGATTGCTAAAAACAAACGAAGTTAGCAGTAGTTACTACTACTTAACTACGCTGATCTCTGAAGAGATTGGGTAGTTAGAGGTGATATCTTCGCGTCAATGTTGGCCGCGTTGTCTGGTTCTTTTTTTTTTTTTTTTAGAACCAGCGAAAGAGGAAAAGTTATTGGGAAAAAGAAATCCATAAGTTCAAGTTATGAACCGTCTGGTTTGCGGCGGTCCGGTGAGGTTCCGTAGTACTCGTCGTTTCGTAATTACCACCTAAGCGTAAAACGTCCCCCCCAAAAAAAGCGGGAGATGCGCCGATTACAGATGCATTGATAGAACCGGGAAGATAAGGTAACTTTAATGTCGAGCGAATTCAAGGTGTACCATGGGCACCGATTCTGCGGGGTTCATTCGCCGTGAATAAAATGTCCCGGAAACACGCGGCTGCAGCTTGCAGGCGAGAAGTTGTTTTGAGTTAAATTCACAGATTATTGCCGACGAAGGCCTCGATCGAGTGGAAACCGGTGAAGCAGAAACATGCCACAGCCTCAATGCTGTTGCCGTACAGCATGGGCTAAGCACACCGTTGCCGCACACACTTCTTTTTCTTTTAACAACTAACAACAGCACATTGCCGTGCGATTGATTCATTTATTGTAGACGACATCACCAGCAAACTTGCGCGTCAATATTAGCAGAACTGCTCGAGAAATAGCCAGAATACGCACCAGCGGGGCTTCGGTACTGCCCAGGGAGCCTTCATGTGCGCATCGAGTATACTCCCCACTCCCAACTTGCTCCCATGAGAACGGATTCGACAAATTGGCCGTCGACGAGTTGACCTTCGAGGAATTGGCCTAGACCCTCCATTCCTTTACAGTGCCTACTTTGAGACATGCATTTTTTAACTCCATACGCTCTATTTAGGGTTCAGCGTTTTCGGCTTAAACCGATAAAACCGGTAAAAGTACGACGAAATCTTTTTTACAAATTCGGTTTTAACTGAAAAAGGTCAGTATTTTCGAGGGCGTTTGGAGGGGTGGGTGGGGGAATGTGCCTCATTACTGACCGTATGACCACTTCCTTTCGCAGTTTTCAGCTTGTCTCCGAGATCGGTTCAACTTTCAACAAAAGTTGAACGGACGCAATGGTCTTCAGGACGAAATCTGGGTTTTTCACCTGATAGGGATTTGTGTGCCGAATTCTTTGTTCAAAGAAGAGAGTTTAATCGTGAACTGAACAATGAAATTAAAGGGCATCCGTAAATGCCGCACATTTTTTAACACCCCTAGCTTCCGTCTACTAGAGGAGGGCATAAATACGATTGCATTTATTGTCGTTTCTTGGTCTGCGCGAATTAACCACCTCTCGCAGTCGTGAAAATGGGGGAAAGACGCACTGAGTACAATGCTTGCAAACTTTTTGGATTTTGATATTTGCCTCTCCGACCGAAGTGGTAGTAAAGCTCATGTTCGTCCTGTGTACAAATACGAGCCCACGACGATAATGTCAGATCACGATAGGGCCCCAGTGCGTCTTGCAGAACAGGTCGCGTCGGCTGCCACAGACAGCAACAAATAAGAAATCCAGTACCTGGTTTACTCACTATTCATTTTAAACAAACGCCTTTAAATATTGCATTTTCGTCAGTATACTGGTTTTCGTCAATAAACCGAAAAGAACTGAAAAGTTTATGAGTCTACAAATATTCTCAGCAATAAACCGAAAACTTCTGCTTGGAATAAAAACCGAAAAATGTACGCCGAGTTTCAAAATAATAAAAACCGAAAACGCCAAACCCTAGCTATATTGTCAATGTCCTGTTTTGACGCTGTGCTGTTCTGACGCTGTGCTGTTTTGACGCCGTGCTGTTTTGGCACGTGCTCTTCTGTCGCTGTGCCGTTTTGACGCTGTGCTGTTTTGTCGCGTGCTGTTTTGACGCGTGCTGTTTTGTCGTCGTGCTGTTTTGACGCTGTGCTGTTTTGACGCGTGCTGTTTTGACCGTGCTGTTTTGTCGCGTGCTGTTTTGTCGTGTGCTGTTCTGTCATGGTGCCGATTTTTACCTCTCCGCTTAAAGGTCTCCCACTTCTCGATGACACACTCTCCCTTCAGCTCTGCTTCCTGCTATTTTTCCTTGACTAAGTGCCTAAAAGACTCATCTCGAATCAGCTGCGCGTTAAGTTTCCACTGTTCCTACGAAAAAGGTTGCCCGTTTTTCTTGGCATTTAGCTTTTTAAAACTAACGAGGCAGTCATCGCCAAAGGAGACGTAATCGACCGAGTAACGACCACATAGGGGAACCAGATCCGACGAAATGTAATTCGATCCAACTTGGCGTGACTGGTACCTTGGAAGTGGGTGTACACCAGACCCTTTGCACAAGGCACACAGCACGCAATATCTTACAACACACAGTGCCCAATAACGTTATTTAAAACCATAAAATTGGTGTCTCTGTAGCGCCCTCTATTACAACTTTCCTCACTTTTACAACCACAATTAAAGCCTTCTAGAAATTTAATAGGTCGATCGCGCTGGAAAAACCCATAAATATTTTAAAAAAGTCATTCTCCGCTCATCGGACTTGTTGGGAGCATACACACAGATTACCCGCCAATCCAGACTACAGCGGTGAAATCACACATAACAAACCGCCCGGACGGGCATATCATAACAGTGTGGACGACAGCACCAACAACTTTCTTAAGGAACAAGCAGCAACCTGCCGACAAACCAACAGCGTGACTTACGCAGACTTCATAGCGCTACAGAAACGACCACAACATACTGTCGCTTTGACCCACACTCTCTACTTTGGTCTCTTGTATGGCCACGATATCTAACTCATGTTCGGTAAACAGTCGGTAGAGCTGCTGTTGCCTACGCCTAGCTGCGAGTTCCCGTACGTTCAGCGTAGCGACACGTAATGAACCTTCAAGAGACACTACCATTGAGCAAGTTTCAAACCTCCAGCCTAGCGCTCACCTATGTGCCTGAAAGGAGCTGACGCAGCACCAGAGAGTCACTGCTCGTCATCTCGGGGTAGAGCCGTCGAGCCGCCACGGGGTACAGCCGACGACCCGCCACAGCCACCTCTTCGGCATCCCCCTCTTTCTCGTCGCCTCTTACAGCCCCGACTCTAAACAAGGGCCAGCCGTGTCGGTTGACACTGTCGTCTCGTTAAACGGTCGCTTAGTAGCCTTGGCCTTGAATTCTATTTCACCCACGTCTTCATCCTCGGAGGCCTTTGTCGTGTCGCTCGCGGCCGGTGCCTCCTGCGGCGCCACCTTCACTTCGCTCGCAGGTTCGCCGCTAAGTCCATTTCCCAGTGCCGTAGGAGTGGTCAACTCCTGGTTTTGGCACGACACACGGCACTGTGCTGGCCTCCGCTCCCGTTGTCTGAGGCTCTATTGGTGAGGGAGCTATCGTCGTGGGTGACGCTGCCTCCTCCACCTCGGCCTCGTTCATGACGTGGCTCATTCCCGTGTCGTCAGCGGTATGGCTGGCGACGGCTTCGGGCGTGTGACCGCATGCAGTCACTTGCGTCATGCCCGAAGGCTCAACATTCCTCGCACCTAGGTACCCTGCACTCACGCCGTATGTGTCCCGAGCGACGACAGCGAAGACACACCGGCGCGTGCCCGGGAACGACCACAAGTACTGTGCCACCTAAGAACCGGAGCTAGTGCGGAAGAGACTCCGTCGTCATGCCCTCCCGAAGTACCAGGCACACGACGACTGTCGTGGTGTCCATGTGCGATAGGCCCTCGACCCTCCCTTTTTCGCGGGTGACTCCCTTAACTTCTCCGTAAGATTCGAAGGCGCGACGGATAGTTTCCACAAGCGCGTCAAACGACACCCAGTGAAATTTGACCTTTATTTCTGCTTGTTGAAGTCGATGAGCAGACACAAGCGGTCCTTCACTCGAAGGTTGTTTATCGCCAGAAGCTTCTCTATGGCTGCAGTAGTATGCAGCCTTAGGAGCCACACGTGTCCCATTTGAAAGGCGCGGTCAGCTTTCTTCCCGGACACCCAGCTGGTTCAGCGGCCCAACAATACCTTCTACTTGATACGGACGTCACAGGGTGTCAGCGTGCAGCACAAGGCTGCGATTCATAGCTTCGCCGGAGGGAATCGAGGGCAAAATAACCACCTAGTTATTCGGCAAACCACCGAAGCCAGCGTCACCACGTCTATAAACCTCCGTTATCCTAGTCGCTGAAGAGCGCTCCATCGCACGTCCGTTCGCTATCACGTCCGGTGGTGGAATCTTGAGGCCACGGCCGTGCTGCCTACACAGCCAGCTACGCGCGCGGCATTACTCCTCCCTTTAAAAAAGTGTATCGCTTCGATGCAACGCAAAACAAAACAAAGCAAATAAAAAAACAGCAAACTAAAGGAGTCATTTAGAACACATAAGGTCCACAGTTCGTTCCAGCGTGGTACGGCTTCAGGCGCATGGCGTGGACGACTTCAGGTCGTGGTGGGCGGCGTGATGATGCTCTTGTTCCGTCGGGCATCACCTCATAGTTCAGATCTCCAAGTCGACGAACTACCTTGTGTGGTCAGAAATACCGTTTCAGGAGTTTCTCCGTGAGACCACGGCGGCGAATCGGTGTCAAGACCCACACCCTGTCTCCGGGCTGGAAGTGGCCGTCCCGACGACGAAGGTTGTAGCGGCCAGTGACGACACGTTGCTGGGCTTTATTACGTAGTTTGGCGAGCTGACGGACTTCTCCAGCAACCCCCTGGGCGTCATCGCTTCCGTCGACAGTAGGCTCGTGGGGTAACATCGCGTTCAGCATTGTCGTTACTTTGCGACCATGAACCAGTTGAAAGGGTGTCACCTCTGTGGTCTCCTGCACGACCGTGTTGTTGACAAATGTGATGTGCGGCAACACCTCGTCCCATGCCTTGCGCTCCACGTCGACGTACATGGAGATAATGTCGGCGATGGCTTTGTCGAGCTTCTCCGTCAGCCCGTTTGTCTGCGGGTGGCACGCCGTGGTGTGACAATGGCTGGTGTGGCTGAGACGAAGGATTTTTTGCGTCCGCTAGGATTTTAATGATGATCGACGGTCTGAGATAAGAACGTCCGGAGTGCTGTGCCGGTGACCGATAGACTCGATGAAAAACTTGGTGACTTCCACAGCAGTCCCTGAAGGAAGGGCTTTCGTTTAGGCGTACCGCGTGAGATAATCTTTGGCGACGAATATCCAGCGGTTTCCCAACGTCGACGGTGGAAAAACGCCAAGTAGATCCATTCCAATCTGCTGGAAGGGTGCAGTTGGCGGGGGAATTGGCTGCAGGAGGCCGGAAGGCCTCGCGGAGGTTTCTTGCGTCACTGGCACACGTGGCTTGATAGTGTGTATAGGTGTACGGGTTTTGGGAGCTTGGGCGAATAACACTTTTAATAAATACGGACCAGCGTCCCCCTTCATAAACGTCGGACACTTCCACGCTTTTTTTTTTAATTCGGCATTTTTGTTTTTTGAATGTTTTTGACGGAGTTCCCCATAGCCGATGTAGGACCTACGGTGAGATATCACGGGCTGCTCAAGCGGGGAGGACCCACGCGGTACCTTTCTCGTAGCCCATATTAGTGCTAATCCTCCTTTCGTATAGCAGAGGTTGGACCCATGGGGTCATTTTGAGGGTAGCTCTTGATCGTGATGCCACGCGTAGCCCAAGGGGAGGGGTACTCCGTTAGAAGCCTAAGGGCCGCGCTTTGACCACGTCTGCACTGACTTTGCCTTCGATATAACCGAGGTGGTACTTATGGGCTTATATGGGCAGTCTAAATTGGGTATGCTGAAGTCGCATCAAGGCGTTGAATGATCAACATCAGAGACTGAAGACGACGATGACGTTTGCTATCAAACTCTGAATATATAGGAAAGAGAACAACACGAGTCTGAATATTCATTGCTATTAAAAGTTACCATCAAATAAGGTGGCCGTCATGGATTCTCTCGTAAACCACTATAAGGGAAAATAATTAACTTAGAAAATCTGGTGCCGAAACATGGAGGCTTCAAATTCCAAGAACAAAGAAGAGCATGGATCGACTCAGAAGCAAGCAAACAGCCCGGAGTTTATGAAATACAAGAAACATAAATGAGGTGGGCGCCGCCATCTTCTCATATAAGCCAGATCTGTCATTGCTAAAAAAGCGGGATTGTACAAGAGGCTCAAAAAGAACAACGCCGAGTGGGAACATTTGAATAGAGAAATCGAAGATAATATCCCCAATGCGGACTTCGAGATCAAATGTGGAACAGTCATAGAGCAAGAAGAGAACGTAACTCAAACACTAGCCGTCCTGAAACACCCAAAGAGGGCTTTGAATGACAGCTACTTCGACAGCTGACTCTAGTGAAAGTCGCCAAGTACCTTTTACTCCAGGAGAGGGGCTCTGTTTTTAATGCTGTGGACCAAGTGAAACCAGACTACAAAAGATAAAAATTAAAACATTTGACGGTGCCATGACCCACTGGCCAGGGTTTGGAAACAATTTTTAGCGACAGTACTCAACAACTCAAGTCTCCCCTAACGCAAAAGATTTCACTACCTTCGGTCGTTGCTGACAGTATCGGCGGCGTCTGCGCTGTCTGGACTGATAGCCACAAAAAACAGTTACCTTTGAGGCAATATAGATTCTAAAGCGACGTTTTCGTGACACATATGGAACCGAATTGGAGCATATGAATAGTTACGAACAGTTGAGTAGGTGCAACTTCAGCAGAGGATGTGAAGAGGATCTAGTGATGATTGCACGATTATCTTCAGACATATTCGTGGATTAAGGAGTGTGAATAGATATCAGTCCCTGCGCCATACGCTTTAATGATAAGTGAAGTACTGACCAAGATATCATGCCGCAGGACCTAGTCCTGGAATATCACCGCAAAAGATGTTCTTACAGTGGAAAAAAACGGAACAGTTCACAGCAGCAGACGAAAACCTAAAACGGATATTTTAGGTTTCCCTTTCAGTCGAATCGGAAAGTCGGGAATGAATTGGTTGAAACTATAATGCATCAACTACCCCGAACCACTTAACAAGAAACTATTCACGGCAAGTAAGTATACCATCTGCATTAGCACTACAGAGGAAGGTTGGAGCTCCAGACTGTTCCTTTTGTAGCTTGCCGAAACACAGAACAAAGAAATGTCCGTCGGATATTACAATAACACAAAAGAAGAAAATACTGCTGACTAACTCACAGTGTCTCCAATGCACTATGAAGGGTCATCCTGCTAGAGACTGCAGACTAGGATTATATTGTGGCGCATGCAATAAAAGGCATGCTACCGTCGTGTGGACCCGGCCGGGCAGCGAAGAAATAACAAAGCTAGCCAGTTCGAAACAAATGATCTGCTTTAATGGTTTTAGCATGTGAAATCAAGGCGGCGCCGAAAGCCGGCGCCGCCGTGCTGCACGTTCTGACGTGTCAGCGTGATACTGCACAATGGACTCGTGAATAAAAAGAGATCGTGCTTGGCTTCCGGTGGGCTGTTCGTGTGTGTTTTTTATCCCGCGCCAGCGTTTTCGGACGGACTACAATATATTACAATGGCGACGAGGATGGGATTCCTAGATCTGTTGCCCTTCCTGCCTACCATGATCTCCGCGCCGGGTCAACCACCACGCCCTTCCGCCTGGATGATCCCACTGCAGCAAGGTCACGTGATGCCGCGGGGTCAACCATCGACTGACGACCATCTTCCTCGTTTTCGAGGGCGGGCAAGGTGTCCAGTAGTCCGCGAGCCTCCTCTTTAGGGGTGAGGCAGAGTGAAGATGGAGGCTCCTCTCCGCCTGTTGGTTCTGTGGGCGGCGCGACCATGCCCGCGAGTTACGCCCTGCGAGGGATGCGACATGCTCTCTGTGTCAAAAGCAGGGACATCTTTCTCTGGGTTGCTGCTGTCGTCAAGCACAGTCAGTCACACGATGAGCGGCAAGCATCATTTCCAGTGCGGGGTCGAAGACAACCCCGGTGATATGGACAACCTGCCGGACGCTACAAGAGCGGCTGTTTTTATCGACGAGATGGATCGACCCATGTGGGAACTGTCCATCAGGAAGTTCTGCCGAGTGTGACGTTTGACCAGCAGGAGGTCTCGGTGGAGTCTACGGATCGCATTGCACGTGACCCGTGTCTCCGAAACGTGTTCTTGGCAGATGTCCAGGTAAATGGCCCCCTCTCAAGCTTCTCATTAACACCGGGTCTTAAGTATCGACTTTGCACTGAACAAACATTTAATCATGTAAACGGAAAACGTGAGACTAACCTTCATCGTCCATGAAGAACGTTAATGCATTATCTTAAAAAACCCATCGACGTACTAGGATGTTTCTTTAGACAAGTGGTTTTCAAGAACCAATACGCGCCGCTGGAAGTTTTTGTGACTCGTACGGGACGATCATTGCTTGGAACCGACGCAGTGCGTGTCCCGCGCATGACCTTATCTGGAGCTGAGTATGATTGTTCTTATGTGAATATAGCTGGAAGTGGAGCAGAGCCACCTCAGAATGTAGGGCCGGCTGGCGCTTCGTAGCAACGACACTTCACGTTGTCGTCTCACCAGCCATCACAACCACCAAGTCATCAGCCTCCGGTTACATCTAGCAACTAGCCTACTTGAGTACCGTCGGTTGCCTACGTATCAGGGCCATTCGAACCTTCTGGTTGGGAGCAAAGAGGTACGAAAGACCTCGAAGAGTTTGAGCACATACCGTAGGCCAACCCCACTCCAGATCGTCGTCATGCAAGTCAACGTGGAGCCAGTGATCCAGAGCGTTAACCTGAAGATCCACGTGGTTGCTGTGTTCCTCAACGTCAAACTGATCTTCCTGGTCCTGAAAGTAGAAAGATATCCCGAGAAAGTATTCCTCAGCAAAGCAACTTTCCTTCGAACTGTCTGCATTCAAGTCCACCTCCAGTGGACACATCCAAGTTACCCCCGGGGCTTGAAGACTTTGAACACCTGTTTGGTCCCGGGTTGGGTTTAGTGCAGAATGACACGCACAAGGTATAGGTGCGACATAATGTTCCACCAGTGCAGTCAAGGCTAAGACGTCTTCCTTTTACTCTTCGTGACGCCGTCTCCGAAGAGATCTTCAAACTGGAAAGGCAAGGACTCATTGACCGTAACAACGTTTTGAAATGGGTTTCTCCCTTCGTCGTTGTCAAGAAACAAGCGGAAATATCCGGATGTGTGTGGGTCTGCGAGTACCACATCAAGCCACCGTCATCGACGCTTTCCCACTCCCGCACATTGACGAACTTTTGAATTCCCTCCGAGAACCAGCTGTCATCTCCAAGCTAGACATTGCGTCTGCGTACCATCAAGTTCGTCCCGACCCCGCGAGTCAAGATTTGACAGCTTTCATCACGCATGAAGGGTTTTTCCTGTTTTAAGCGCGGTTGTTTAGGTCTGGCATCAGCGTTCCAAAATATCATAACAAAACTTTTTTAAGGACGTCAAGGTGTCCAGTTTTATCTCGATGATGTCATCGTCTACGGATCTTCGAAGAACATGATGATCTCCGCGCAGGAATAAAGTTAAATCAAAGGACTATTTTCAACGTCCGTGAACTCTCATTTTTGGGGCACCGTCTCTCCATGGAAAGGTTAGCGCTCCTTGAATCGAATAAGACGTTCTGAATTTTGAGACTCCATCAGTCCATGCAAGGCTGAAAGCGTTCTTGGGACTTGTCGAATACAATAGCAAATTTGTCCCGGATTGTTCCACTGTGGTCGAACTTCTTCGTCGTATACTTCGAAAGGGCGTTTCTTTTGTCTGGTCCCTCGAAGCGGACGCGAGTTTCCAAAACGTCAACAATTGTATTTTACAGGCACACATCTTCCACGTCTGATCCGCCTCTACTCATCATCGTGGCTACAAAAGCTTCTGATTACGGCCTGAGTACCGCCCTTCAACAACAGCATGGAAGCCATCGCGTCTCTGTCGCTTTTGCCTCCCGATCACTCACGGACGCTAAGCGGCGGTTCTCAACTGGGAGAAGGAAGCCCTCGCTTGCTTTTTCGTCTGTGAAAAGTAGCATGTCTACTTATGGGGACGTCCATTTGTTATTCGAAACGACCATCAAGCACTTGTGACGCTTTTATCTAACAAAGGATATGGTGCTCGCCCGTTGCGGATCACACGTAGAACGGCGAGACTGATGAATTATATTTTCTGCGTAGAATATCAGAAAGGATCAACAAACTTAGTCGCGGATGTGTTTTCACGACTACCTCGCCAAGACACAGAGGGTGGTACCCTGTTTGAAAAGGATGTTGTTGCTCTCATCACAACGCCCTAGTCACGTCGGGAATTTAAGAGGCTACCGCCAGTGACATCATAGTGCGTAGCGTCATTCGCTACACCACTGAATCTTGGCCATAGGACACCCCTGCACTCCCTGATTTTCGGCCGTACTTCCACGCACGAGATCAGCTGTCCCGCCATGAGCGAATACTTTTTAAAGGGGAGAAGATTGTTGTCCTTGAAAATCTTCAAGACCACATCATTCCACTGGCTCATAAAACACACCAAGTGATTCCTAGAACAACGAGCATCATCAGAGAACAGTACTTGTGGCCGCGAGTGAACAAGCAGACAACGTTCAAGGCGAAAAACTGCATAGTTAGTCATTCCACCGAGAAGCCGGTCCAAGCAGCACCAGCACCTCTTCAACCGATCAAGTTTTCTGAGAAACCCTGAGAGAAGCTCGAAATTGACATCGTGTGCCCAATAGAGCGGGCACTATTAAGTCAGCGGATCTTTATTGTCCTTTTAGACTATCACTCTAAGTGGCCGGAAGTTCATGCAACAGCTTACGTGACCTCATCAACAGTAAAAAACTTTAAAAAAACATCTTTGCACGTGAAGGATTAATTTGCAAAATCGTTTCGGACAATGGTGTCCAGTTTCTGTCAAAATAATTCCATGAATTTCTCATCAACTTGGGATAAAACGTCTCAAGGCATCCCTGTACCACACCCAATAAAATGGACAGTTGGAAAAGTTTAATAGAGTCATCAAGACCTGTCTAAATTTGGCCGTCGTTCTAAGCCGCCGTTTACTAGATGCGGTCCGTGATTATCTGGGGGCATATCGTCGGACGCGGCATGCAGAAATTGGAGTTGCACCATCATGGCTTCTTTACGGAAAAATTCATCGGTCAAAATGGGACCTACAAGGATGAAAACGAGGTCATACCCAGTGGATCTTCCCGAGACACGTGCACGGCTGCCACAGCGTGTGCAGCTGTATAAAAAAAAAGAATAGGAAATCGTATTCGGACTGTTGTCGAGCTGCTCGACTACCCCAGTTCGACCCTGGACAAGCCGTTCAGATTTTTCAATCATCCCATTGAGGCAAGTTATATCCGAAGTATTCAACTCCACAAATAATTCAAAGAAAGGTAGGGCCTGCAACATATGAATTCGGAGATTGACGCCACTGGAACGCAGCAAAATTAACGGAGACGCCACTGAAGACAGTACGAGAATATTTCGATTCAGATGGGGATGATGACGATATTGATGTGCATCCTTTTTTCAACAGTCTGGTCTTTCAGTACGAAGCACTTTGGGTTCTTGCCCTGCCCCCGAAGTACCTGTACATCTTCCGTCCCCTGATGTGGGGCGCCTTCTGCAGCCGGTTTCTGGGCTGACGACGTCCTGTGCTCTTGGACATGGGCCCCAGCCTGGTGGGGCTCCGGGTTCACTTGTTGCGTGTGAGCCTGGTGGGGTCCTAAAGTCCACTGGTTTAGCTCAGCCTGCTGCACCTGTTCCTGGCGTCGAGCCGGACTCGCCTTTCAGTCCCTGAGCCATTGGCTGTTCCTCTCCCTGCCGCTGAACGGCGTCCCGGCTCCATTTCCCTTCCTGATGCTGCACCCACCCTAGAGCCTCAGGTTGGCACTGTTCCTAACAGCGAGCCTGCAGGTGGTGTTTCTGCTCGAGATACCGGTGCCGGCAATCCTTGAGAAGACATTGAGTCTGTGGAGGCTCCTTTTTCTTCTGCGACCGGCCTCGCTGAATCATGTGAAGACCCATTCAGGCCGAGATCCAAAAGTACTCCGGTCCCGTCCATGACCAGCTCATCGTATTCCATGTCTCCTTTGGAGGACTCCGTCAAATGCTTGTGAACCTGAACCAACTGCGGCTGCTGCGACGACTCGGCCAAAACGCCAACGAAGACTACCGGAGAGGTTGAAAGACTATATGCTGTCGTTCTACAACATTCAGAGTCGACACCGGAGAAACCGCGCCAGAAGGTGGGGCCAGAAGTATCCTCCACAACGACATAGAGCTTTATACAATTCACAAGCCTTAACATTGGACTGTGTATACGTACGAACAGTGCTCTTCGGAATTTTTTAGTAAATGTAGAACTTCAGTAACTTGCGGAGGATTTAAGTGCCACTAGTTTCTTTTCTAGTTTTTGAAGTAATATCCGCTGAACGGTGTTCCAGTGTGTATTCACAGGAAATAAGTTTTTCGCTTCCTTCAGACTCTTGCCACTTAGGATTGTCAAATGCCCACAGTCAAGTCAAAATCACTGGGGATTTCTCTAAATTTTGCTTTGAGCGTGTTTTGAATTCTGAGTTGTGCGAGTCCAAGGTAAAGAGGCGTTTCCTCCCCAGAATTTTCAGAACTTTTCGGCTGCACGAAGGACGACCTCCACAAAATTTTACACTACACGTGGAGAAAAAGGAAAACGATAATATTTGTGTATGAAGCTTAGCTTGAAAAAAAGGAAGGGAATATGTAGATGTTTAGTACGTGAGCTTAAAGCTGCTGCGAAAGCCGGCGCAGCCGTGCTTTGCACGTTCTGACGTGCTGGCGTGATACAGCGCAGATGGGCCCGTGCTTAAAAAGAGATCGTGCTTGGATTCGGACGGGTCTCATTTCATTTCATTTCATTTATTTACACCTTAAGGGCCCGTGAAGGGCATTACATAAGGGGGGGGGGGTATTCAAGTTTTATACAACAGAGAAACGCAAGAACAAGAAAAAACAGAAAAGGAAACTAAAACACACTTAACACACTCAACACACTCAGGTCTGCTCAAAGTTACACAACTCATAGCACTAGTAGGACGATAAATGAAGTTTAATACACGATAGAAAATTAATCGGATCCACAATGGTGACAATGGACGATGGGAGGTTGTTCCAGTCGCTGATGGCCTGAGGGAGGAATGATCGATTGAATGCGTTTGTAGAGCCTGAAATACGCTTGATTGTACATGTGTTGTTAAGGCGTGAAGATGTTCGGTCGGGGGTGATAGCAACTCATTTTTAAGGACTGGAATGTGGTAGTAGATTTTATGAAGAAGGCAGAGCTGAGAGACTTTCCTGCGGAGCTGCAACGAGGACATAGTTAGTTGACTTTTCAAGGCGGAAACACTAAATGAGTGATCATAAGTAGACAGGATGAAACGAGCAGCCCTGTTTTGAACTGCTTCGAGGTTGTTAATTAGGTAAATTTGATGGGGATTCCAGATGGTAGCGGCGTATTCTAATTTAGGTCTGACGTACGTGTCGTACGCCAGTTTTCGAACCAGGGGAGGTGCGGATCGTAGGTTACGTCTTATTAGTCCAAGGGTCCTTGATGAGTCAGCAGTAATGGCTTCAATGTGATTATTCCAGGAGAGGTCGGGTGTTAGTCTTACACCAAGATATTTATACATAGAAACATTCTCAATTAAGTCGGAGTCCAGGTAGTATTGGTAGGACAGTACAGATTTTTTCCTAGTGAAGCGAATTAGTTTGCATTTAGATTTATTTAACGACATCAACCAGTCATCGCACCATTTGTTAATTTTAGATAAGTCACTTTGAAGTTGGTCGTTATCTTGCACACATGTTACTTTGTTATAGACGACGCAGTCATCTGCAAATAGACGTATTTTAGAGGAAATATTGCTAGGGAGGTCATTTATATATATTAAGAATAACAGAGGCCCTAAAACAGACCCCTGCGGAACACCAGAAGTCACGTTTGTTAGGGATGATTCTTGGTCATTAATTGACGTTAGTTGCACGCGGGACGAAAGAAAGTCACGTATCCATGAAAATGTGAGTGGGTCAATGTGTAGAGATGACAACTTAGAGAGTAGGCGTTGATGAGGGACACGGTCGAAGGCTTTTGAGAAATCAAGAAAAACGGCGTCAGTCTGAGTATGACATTCAAGGTTAGTGTGTAGGTCATTAACAAAATCACAAAGCTGAGTCTCGCAGGAAAGTCCCTTTTGAAAACCGTGCTGCTGCTTGAAGAAAAAAGAATTACTTGCTAGGTGAGACATGATATGGGAGTAAAGTATATGCTCTAGTAATTTGCAAGAGATGGAGGTTAATGATATTGGGCGATAATTAGACACAGAAGAGCGACTACCCTGCTTAAAAACTGGGACTACCCTGGCCATCTTCCAGTCAGAGGGAAGGCAGCATTCAGAAAGTGATTGGGTAAAGATCAATTTAAGAAACTCGCTTGAAATTATGCTAGTATTTTTTAGGATTTTAGAGTTGATATTATCGGGACCAGCAGATGATGTAAGTTTTAATTTATCAATTAGATTTTTTATTCCGGCAGAAGTAACAGTGATAGGGGGCATAGGCTCGTAGGGTTGATCGGGGAATATGGGAACGCTGTCCAAGCACTCGTTTGTAAAAACTGAAGAAAAGTAATCATTAAAGACTCTAGGGCAGTCGCTCTCCAGGATGGGGTCGCCATTAGCGTTTTTAAGATGGATGACAGGGTTGCTACTTTTCGGCAAGATTAAGCTCCAGAACTTCCTTGGGTTACTATGAAGTATATTAGGTAAGTCGTGAAAAAAGAATTTTTTTTTGGAGAGTCGAAGACTACTGGTGTATGCTTTTAGGGCAGAATTGTAAGCATCCCAGGCTTGGGGGGTGTTCGTACGTTTGGCTTTTGTGAAGAGTCTTTTCTTCCTATTGCCTAATGAGAGCAGAGTTTTTGTAAACCAAGGATTTGTCGTGTCAGAGCGTATATGAATGGTTGGAAGAAACATGTGTACCAGATTATTTATTTTACTCTTGAATAGCACCCAATTTTCTTCTACTGATCTACAATAAAAATTAGAAATGAAATGATTGAAGAAAATGGTCGTGTCTGTTTTTTTTTATTTTGGGCCAGTGTTCTCGGACTCACTGGAAATATTACATCTGCATACAGTATCCACAAACCTGCACAAAGGTCGAAGAACCACATATCTTCCTATAAACATTCAAATCGTTGGTTGCAGGAGATAACTCCTTTGGTTTCATTACGAGGTGTAATAGACACTGGCAGGCATGGCCATTTATCAAGGAAGATGTCTCCAGACGTTGTAATCTCAAAGTTCTAGGACACATTGATAGTAATATAAATAGTTTTAGGACTGCCAAGGCATGCAAACAAAGACGGCTGGTCGAGTTGAAGTTTAGAAGTCAGTTTCGTCAAAGCGAATATGTCCTCGAAGTGGTTGAAGTTTCTCACATCTGTAATAGCATGACAGAAATACCTTGTTTGCATCACTATGTGAAACGACTTCTAGAGAGAGAAAACAACTTGCGGATTTCTGTCTATTTTCTGGAAAACCTGAAACGCCGTGTATCAGCTTATTACTCGGACCTGATCAACACTGGAAAGTTCTTAGGAACGAACTTGTCCAAGCCCAACATCAGGCATTACTTGCTATCAACACTCGTCTGGGTTGGACATTTCAAGGACCAACAGACGCATTTCGCTCCTTGATAAAAAGGAGCAACACCATGGTATGCGTCTTCAATACCGAAGTGTGATCGGAAACAGATCCAATTCAAGCTTTCTGGGACCTGGAGCTCATGGGCATCTATCACTCAGAGGGGATAAACGCAAGTACTTTAAACGACTTTCAAAAAAATATTAGAAGTCACGGCGCAAGATATGTTAGTGAGACTTCCGTGGAAACATGACAATAGATACCCGCACAATAATCGAGATTTAGGGTGAGGAATACTTAATGGTCTACTAAAAAAACTGCGTTGAGACCCCGATCTGCTACAAACCTCCGACCACAGTGTTCAAAGGTACATATGGAATCAACCCGCAAAAGTCGTGCCCACGAACGAGAGTCAAGAGACAACTCACCGCCTTTATTACCTGCCACATCACGCAGTGAATAAAGAACCCTCACTCACAACTAAAATACTGTTTATTGGACGACTACTCACACCAGCAAGCTCAATATAGTTTCAATGCACATCTTGAAACTGGTCCTAACTTTATGGATGAGATGCTTCAAGTATCGCTGCGTTTTAGAATATAAAACGTAGCATTTGCAGTTGATATTGAGAAAACCTTTCTGCAGATATTTATTTTAACTCAATATCGAGATGCCCTCCGGTTTTTAGATGCGGAGCATCTCTTGCTCGGGTCTATGTCCCGCGGCGTCGGCGTCGGCGTCGTCCGCACTCACACTACGCATGCGCAACTCTCCTCCTTCCCTAAGTCCAACAGTTGCGCATTACTCTCTCCGCCTCTCTCTCTACCAGCTGCGTGCACTTCGCGTGCGTTCGCTTCTACTCACACCGCGCGCGCATGCGCAACTCTCCTCCTCTAGTCTTCTTTCCTTCAAGTGTGAATGCAAGCAGCGGTAGAGCGCTGCGCGCGTTCCCCCGAATGAGTGAAAGGAGGATAGTTTCGGGCGCGCGGGTCGCAGCGCCACGCCAGGGCTTTCCAGTGGAGTGGGCTTTCCCCGCAACTCTGCGGCTGTCGTCTGCTAGCGTTTCTCGGCCGCTCGCGTCCGCCGCAGCCCAAATCCGGCCGGCCAAAAGAAATCAGTCAAGAAGGGAATAAATTAATTACGATCCGCGATGCTTCGCATCACCACATGGTTTCCCTCGGGAAGATGGTGTAATTTTTTATGGGTTCACTAGGCGCCACGGACAGTAGGCAATCTGCCTTCCATCGAAGAGTGGAGAATGACGAGGGTCACATTCGTAGTGACTTCAAGCCTTTTCCTATGAGCGGCAACGTTACAACACGCTTCAGGACCTCCCCTGAATACAAAGAGACAGCGGTTCTCCCCGCGAAGTACTTTTATGTTAATGAACTGCTAACGGGAGTATCGACTATTGAAGAGGCTACGCAGATATTTACCAAAGCCGTGGCATATAGCGCGGTGCGGGAATGAAATTGAAGAAATGAACCTATAATTACAAGATCCTACAGGACATTTTCAAACAAGAAACAGAAGAGCCGGACGCGAGACTCCTAAAGACGTTTTTATATTTTTACTTGATTTGATTCTAAAAGTTTTATAAATGAAAGTGAACACGAAACGCTCTCTCCTGCAGGCACCTACTCGGATTTTCACTCTATGGGGTTTCCTGCAACGTTCATTATACTTGTCAAAATACTGTTCCAGAATTTCTGGGAAGAAAAACTATGTTGGGGTGAGCCACTACCAACTAATATGGGAGGTAAATGGGACAGGTGGATTAATAAGGGGCGAGATATATATACGATAACTGTGCCACGCTTTATAGTCGGTTAGTCGCTCGAAGTATAATTTTTAGGTTTATGTATTCCCAGATGTCAGTCCACAAGCTCCCGCTGCAGCTCTTTATCGACGTGCGTTGGACACTAAGGCGAAGACAGAGACACACTTACGACTAGCGAAAACCACCATAGCACCGATCAAACGACTAAAACTCCCTCGTTTAGAAGTAGTAGGCGCTCTTATCGGTAGACGAATAATCCAGTATTTCAAGAAAACTTTTGAATACAAGGAGTATATCTATTATTTGCGGACGGAATCTAGAATTACATTGAAGACGATCCAAAGGTCAGAGAGTCGATTGAATGCATGTGTCGCCAACAGATGAATGAAAATTCAAAAGAATACTGACGTGTTACGGTGTAACATTTGCACTGGAAAAAATAATTCAGCCGACCTATTTACTCGAGGCATTTCAGCTAAATATTTCTAAGCAAATAAACTATGGTGGATGGCCCTTCCTGGCTAAGAAAACGTAATTAAGAATGTCCCATTCATTAGCCAAAATAAGATGCTAGTCGAAGCGCTGACGTAGAAGAGAGTATCGGAACATTTCTGTTGCCAATCATTACGCCGATAGAAGAACCTGTCCTGGACTTGACCCACTACCGTAGTTTTTTTACAATCTTACGGGTCACAGCAGGGGCATCCCACTTTGCCAGCAACTGTAAAAGTATCCAGCACGTAACAACCAACATTTCTTTAGTATCGAAAGACAGTGTTCAAACAGAAAGATGCTGGAAAGAAATTGTAGAATAAGGCAGTTTCTACCTAAGATACAAGATATACAAAAAATAGAAATACAACAGTCAACAGAGGATCTAAGATCGAAGATCTACTGCCGTTCCTTGATAAAGCTGAGATATTGAAAGTTGGATGTCGGAGACAAGAGCTTAACTCAACTGTGAATGTTAAGTATTATGTTATTTCGCCGAACGACCTTAAGTTTAAAGAGTTCGTTGTGTTCACTACGTATAAAGGAGTACTTCAAACTGGGGCTGCCAATACACTGGCCCAACTTATAAAGCGACTTTGGATAATACGCGGACGACAACCGGTTAAGAAGATGCTACATAAATGGGCAACATCCAGAAGATTTCGATTGAAAGCAGCGTCTGCACCCTCAGCTCATTTGCCGACAGACCGCATCGAGGAAGCTGCACCCTTTGAGGGTAATGGGCTAGACTTTGCCGGGCCATTGTACAGTAAAGAACAGAGAACAGGCAAAGCGTACATCGTATTATTTACATGCTCTGCAACTCGCGCCATCCACTTGGAGTAGGTTTCAAGCTTGTCCACCCAAGAATTCACAATGACATTCAGATGATGTGTTTCTCGTCGAGGACTACCGAGAGTCATATATTAAGATGATGCTCTAACGTTCAAAGCAGTTGCGCTAGATCTCGCGGTCATCTGGAAAGATTGAAACACCAAGGAGTAATGAGTTACTTCACACACAACCACATATTATGGATATTCAACGCGGAGTATGCAGCGTGGTGGAAGGGGTTTTGGGAGAAGATTGTGGCGACCTTGAAAACCTATCTCAGAAAGGTTCTCAGTCGAAGATCGCTTGAGTTCAGAGTACTATCCACCTTGCTTTAAGAAATCGAGACGGTCATCAACTCACGTTCACTGACATACCTGTACGCAGCAGAGGAAAAACCGAAAGATTTCACGGCGCCTCATTTTGAATCGGAAGAAGATTGACGACATTAGCATCTTTATTCGAGTTAAAGACAATTGGCAAAGACAGCCAGACTGCTGCACAAACGATGGAATTAGCGCGAGCAGCTCGTTGGTCAAATTCGAAGCAAATAAAAGAAAACACCATGCTTCAGCTGCGCTTAGTGCACGACGCTACACCCAAAATGCAAGCGAGTCTGAAGGTTGGTGACGTCGTTCTAATACATCAGATTCTATGTCCGACAACATTCTGAAAAATGGGAAGAATTGGGGCAATTCATCGAAACCGCGACAAGCACACCATATCTTGTGAAATACGTCTACCGAATGGCCAAGCCGCACGCAGAGCGATAGAAGCAATTTATTCACTAGAACTAACACCCCAACCTGGTGTGGTAGTACCTGTTGAATGATCAAAATCACATACGAAGACGACGATGAAGTTTGCTATCAAACTCTGAATATAAAGGAAAAAGAAGACAAGGCTGAGGATTTATTTCCATCAAAAGTCACCATCAAGTAAGTTGGTCGTCGTCAATTCGCTTCTAAACCAGTATCTGGGAAAATAGTTAACACCAAGTAGGGACCCTCGGGGGTATATAAAGGGCTGCCCCAGCCCACTTAGGTCGCGTGGGGCCCGCAATGACGCCATTTCAGGTGGTGCTTCGGAACTTGGCTTTTTCGTTGTGCTGCCATGCATTGAGTTGCAAGAGTGATCGACACGTTTCACATGTATTCTTGTTTTCTCCATGTTCAAAGCATGGTTACATTTCCGAGACGATACCTTAAAAAGGTAGCTTCTTTACCGTGTGATTCGGGTAAAGGAGACTGCTCAAGGAGACAATTAATTCAATGCAATGTGGACTTCGCCAGTGCAAAACAGCGTAAGTGTTTCAGGGTAAGCGCTACATTTTGTGTAATTTTGCTTGCTTTTGGCAACGGAACAGATTCGAACGAAATGACGATGCTATTTTAGCTGTGTCTCAAACTATCGGAATTTGTTTTGTAGTGTAAACACTGAAGGCAGCGTGTTGATGCCGGCGGAACTGCCGAAGACAGACACTTTAATGTCTCGTTATGCCAAAGAACATCCTGTCATGAACATTTGAAGCTCCTCTACTTCCGTTATTTTTACCATATCTAAAGAAAAATTATGATTTCATCCTATACTGTAAGTCAGCGCGCAAGTGAACATCAATGCGGCGTCAAACTCGACCAATCTATGATCAACACCTTAAAAATGATTCGGCAGTCTAATGGCGACAAATCTATAAGGCCCGCAAAGTGTACGGAATAACACCGTTTTTCGTAAAAAAAAAAGAAACAGTTTATAAAAAATTTGAATACATGTACCAGACCTTGTCTGACCTCTGGTCGTCTACCAGAAAGGATCTGCCATTCCTAAAGAGCAGGTTGCACACAAAAGTTTTGCACGCCTCACTGTTTCTTTGCCATAAGCATGACGATTAGTTTCAAAGGTTTTGTGCTAAATTTGATACCGCATTAATTAAAAAAATATCACATTTATAAAGGTATGATTCACACTAGTGCAGTATTAATCATAAAGTAATTATTCTAGCGCGAAAATCAGATGAAAGAGTAATCCTCACGTATAGTCAACGAATTTTAATTTTTGTTTTCATTCACTTGATTATTGTTTGTTTAAGGGCTCTGTTGACATCAAATAATTTATAGCAACCAGTCTTAGAGGCTAAATCAAGTTAAATAAATTTTTATGAGGAAATTGTTTTCAATACATTTATCTTCCAGTTTTGCGTTTTTTTTTCAGATTTCAATATTGCTTGCAAGAAAAGCGCCACAACCCTCTGCCCAGGGTCATGCTTATAAGAATGATATAGTCGTTTTAATCGCGTTTACAATACCTGGACAAAATTTTCTCAGTCGACAGGCCTGCAGGACATTGCCAAGATATTGATCACGTGAATGAAACGACTCTGCTCCTCCACTTGCGGCATTGCAGGCAAAAGTGGGGGCGCTGTTTCTTTTTTGGTCAATTTTGTAAACCGACGAAGGAAAGTACATTTTATATAACATTCTCCATAAAAACCATTCCTTTCCTCGAATTTTTTTTAACTTGGTCTGGTCACTTGTAGTAATATCTATCAATACTACAACTGCAGCATAGCACATTAAAGTGAAGGATTACAATGTTATTACCATAATTTTTTTAATTGATGGACTTGCCGTGACGGTAATTTACTCATTGAATGCCCGTCAATACTTATAATTTCATGGTGAGAGCCGCACACACGTAACACTCCGCCCTCTTTTTATAAGTTTAAATTAAAACCAAACACACTATACCCGTTTTCACCTCAAGAAGCGAAGTAAAAAAAGTCCGGCTCCTCGCGTAGCATTACTAATTTCCCCCTTTATGTAGATAATTAAGATATATGTAGGTGCATTTTAGATTAGATATATGTTATCTTATCAAGACGCACACGTTCCAAACACCAAAAGCATCGCTTTTTCCTCCAACAACCAAATCTCGTAAGAACTACTTCGCGCTGCGCATGAATACTGAGCAAAACTTCCTGTTTTCTTGAGGTGACAACGGGTATATATATACACTAACTCAGGATTACAAACAGCCTATTGCGGCACACCAGCGGCGCTTCTCATGCGCGATGTTCGTGCCGACAAGAAGCGCGTGGACAGCCATCAATAGATGATTTGAATACGGTGCTGTCGCAGGCGGTGTGAGTACCGTGCCCTTTCTTTTGAGTTCGAATTGTTGATTACGTTTCTTCTTAGCAATGCCCGACTTACTACTTTAGAGGCATTGGCAAAAAAAACTTGTTACAAAAAAAAGACGTGAATGACTTGAGATATGGCGTTAAATATATCGTGGACGCCGAAGAATGGACGTCAAATCTTGATTTACACGATGAGACTCTGCTCGCTATCTTCAGTTACGACGTCACCTGTGTAGCAAAGGTAGCGTTGATATAATTTAATGTACTTGACGCCAAAAATAAAATTACAAGCAGAGAATCGGATCAACCAATGCAGGCATAACATGTTCGCATTGTCTACGAGTCATTATCACCGTATGTCCATTGTTCACACCAAGCCGATTTACCCTCAACACCCTTCAAGTATTTTGAGGCCTACAATTATGTTGTATTGCGATTATCTTGTTTCAGTTTTCAGTTAAACGTAGCGTGCGGACGGCTGTTTGAACAAGAAAACACACTGAACGCGCTACGGGTAGATCGGATTCTTTGGCGGTTCTCCCGCGTCCTGTCTTAAGAACACAAATAAGTCTTACGATATCAAGTACACGTATATACACCCCAAAACCGCTTCCCATACAGGCGATCTTGACGAATGGCGCCTACTTTCCTTTCAAGCCGCCTATTGGCCATCTCGGGCGAACCGGGCGTTGCTGTATACGCTGAAAAGTGATATCAGCACCTTTATGCGGCTCTGCGGTATAGCTCAGTCATGGCTGTTTGACCAGAAGGCAGGTTTATTCTGATTTCTACCAAAATGACGTAGCAAATGCCAGGCCTGCATGGATTTTTGCCACACTCTAGACCAGAAGTGCGCCAGAATGCGCATCCAATGCCGCTTGGTGTAG